>VZTE01002686.1:1542018-1800497 GCA_013397775.1 Eulacestoma nigropectus
ACAAAAAAAAGGGCATTCCCCCGCTCCCCCCCCCCCCCCAAAATCCTGTTTGAGGATGATTACATAACCAAGCTTAAAAGTAATGTTTCTCTAGTCCTTCCTGAACTTCAGCAAAAGCATCTCATGGAGAAATTCAACACACCTTCCATGTCCAAAACATTTCAAGCTCCGTTTGCTGCAGAATGCTGATACCCACCATTACCTGACCTAATTGAGAATCATTATGTGCAGCTGGAACTAAAGGTCCCCTGTGATCTCTAAAGCTCCTCTAACATCTCCAAGAGAAGCACCCAGAGGGAGTGACTGGTGTACAGAGCTCTCTACTAAAATGCAGGCCCAGGAGTGTTGCAGTAAGAAGAAAGGCAGGGTCCTCAGGCAGGTGCTAAAGGAAGCTCGTTTATTGCCAAAATCGGGCCTTTTTAAGCAATTAGGTCTTTATCAGTTGCATACTTTTAAAATACAACAGATGTAATTTAACACAGCAGAGATTCCAGTGTATTGTTTTGAAAGAGTGTGAACGGACATTTAATGACTCTGCTTTGAACATATTCAGAGACTACTGATATAAAAGTGGGTAAGAATTTTTTTCCGTGAATATTAATAATTTACATTTAAACACTTTACCTTTTGTTCTATTTTAGGTTGATTACTCATACAGTAATTTGAGCTTTCTTGAATTTAATGCACAGGAACAAATTTTCTTAGTTGAAACCTACAGAATGCATGAGGCTGAGCTTTGTTGTTACAGTTTCAGGCAATTAAATAAAACACCTGCAGGAAAATGTAAAATAATGATCTTTCTCTAATTTCAGTAAGAACTCCATTAATAAACACAAATTTTAAGAGGAATAAACATTAATACAGAACATCAGTCTCACTTAGAATATAAACTGAGTCAAGAAAACTGTGAGCAAGAAATAGCAAGTTTTTCTACCACTATTACCACGTATTACAGAATGACACAAAACCTGTGAAGTGTTTTGTTTACAAAGAACATGAAACCACTCTAGTTTAAAGGAATGAACTCGATATACATCATATATTGTAAGTAGCCTTTTCAAAATACTTGCAGAGATTGAGAACAAATAGAAGGCATTTTAATAGCATTTAACAGAAAGAAAAACTCTGGTTTGGTATTTGAATTCAGATACAGTCAAACAAGGTTGAAAACACTGGATTTAAGTAACAAAGGGACAATAGAATTAAGGCCCTTAAAACACAAAGATATCTAAATAAATCAGCTGTTTCACAGGCAGCCAGCACTGGGATTTAAGTTGTGCATAATGTGCCCTTTTCAAAACCCACTAACATCAACTAAAAGACTCCCCCTGACAAGAGGTCAAATCAGCCAGCAATCATGGTACTTCACTCAGCATTAGCAGCAAATAACACAGCACCACAACTGAGATAAAGACATAATAACTAAAAACTCCATTTTCAACTAAATCAAACATATTGAGGCCCTGAAAGAAAGGATCTGGTCAAAAAGCAGTGCTGATATTGGCAGACTCATTCCACATATTGAAACAAATCCCCTCTCTTCAGTAAGGGAACATAGAGAGGGCTCTTCATGCTCACGTTAAGGTTTCATTCAGGGCCAATGAAAATCAACCTAGCTTTTGGTTTTCCTCCCAAATAGAGTGAAATTCATGGGGTTGTGATCAATAGTGCTCCAGCCTGGGGTACAAACCTACCTCAAACCCTACCTCAAACCCTACAGTCCCTTTAACCCCAGGGTGACGAAACAGCAGTGCCAACTCATGACTCATCCAGAAGCACTGCACAGCCCCAGTGCCACTGGGCTTGGAGGCATCCGAGCTGGTTGCCCAGTGTGCCCTGCCACAGGCTCTGCCCATCGCCATGTCTGGCAGGAGGCAGAGCTCTGCACACCCAGAACAGCAAGCAGCCCCATTCTGCAAAGGGACGTTACCCCGTCAGCAAGGACGTCGTGCTAAGAGCTGCTATTCCTGCTATTATTTGCTTGGCTTTTTTACAGCATATTGAGAGTCCTAAATCTGCATCTCTGTTGTTCCTGCTGTAAAAATAGAGTAGAACCAGCACATTAACAGTGGGCCACTGACAACAGAAACACACAAGTATCTGTACTAGAGACAAAATTAGGAGTCTCTTGTTGTCAAAGTGAAAAAGCACAGAACACCTGAAAAAAAATCACAAGTTCATCACTGCTGCCAGCTGTCCAAGTCATTCAGCATCCACACAAAGAGGCTACCTAGATTCTGAGACTGCTATAAAAGTAGAAAAAAAAAAGTACTCACCTTTGCCCTATTACTGAAAAGAGAAAGATTAGGGAGTAAATTATGGATCATAGTGAAAGCCATTGAACTCATTACACCAGCAAATAACTTCCCCCAAGCTTTGCCTGGGTGTTAAGAGAGAAGCATTGTCACAAATGACAGGGGAACCACAGAGAGCAGCTTTCTGGAACTCTACCTGGTCACACTGGCATTAGCTATACTGGAAGAAATACAAAGGTATTTCAAAACACTGGTAAGTGGGAGGATAGAAGATGTCACAATGAGCAGTTAAGCAGTAGGAATCACATCTATACTGGATAAGATATGACAGGTCAATCCTAGAAACAAAAAAAGAAAGCAGAGATCAGTTTTGTTTAATGTCATATGGAAAAGAGCAGACTTAGAAAGAACAAACTTAAAAAATTGCTCTGAATACAAAACTAGAGACAGTCTGTTTCAAACAAGAGAAATACTGACTCTCCTGTTCCTGGCCACTGCCAGAGCAAATGGCAATGATGGAGACATGAATGTGACACCAAAGTCTTTAGTCATCCCACATCTGCACTAAAAAACAAACTGTGCCTCTCGAGCAGAAGTACTCAAACTCTGTAGGCCTGCTGGGGAAGAGTTAAAACAGGGGACATCCTGCTTGCCAGCACTGGGCCAGGTTGTGCTGCAGTCCCCAACCTGCTGAGACCATCTGCGGGCTGCAGAAGCAGAAACACAACGCCAGTCACGGTGCAGGTTCCTGGATGCCTCCCGAAAAGAGGCTGCAGTAAGGTGGGAGGTTGGTTTCTTCTCCCTAGTAACAAGCAGGTCAAGAGGAAACGGCCTCAATTTGCACCAGGGAGGTTTAATTTAAAGTTAGAAAAAAAAAGTCCTAGGTGGAAAGGGCTGCCCAGGGAAGTGCTGCATCACCATCCCTGGAGGTCTTCCTAAGACATGCAGATGTGGCTCTTAGGGGCATGGGTTAGTGGTGCACTTGGCAGTGTTAGATTTATGGTTGCACTCAATCTTAAAGGTCTTTTCCAACCTAAATGATTTTATGATTCTAATACCAAGCCTTGCTGATTTTTTTTCTTCCATTAAGCCTCAACATGGAGTTAAAGAACAGCTTTGTGCATCACAACAGAAATTATAATGCTCTTGCACCTGACCTTAGAGCATCTTCAAAGGCAAAGAAAAGGTACAGAGGTTTTTCACAAGTATTATGTACCATGGATAAAACCTATGCTAGGTGACTGTGCTTGTAATTTTCATGAGCAGTTATTTGAATACAGCAAGGCACAAGATTGACTAAGTATGCTACTTTTGCTTCTTAATTTTCCAAATATTTTAAAAAGAAGAAAGAAAAAAAAAAAACCCAAACCCCACCATATACCCAACAATAGAAATGGTACAGGGAAAAAAGTTATTTACTTTTTCTAAAGGGTTTTGACCCCCAGAATTTTCAGCTTGTTGATCATCTGGTCTTCTACCTTCATGAAAGTGAAGCCCTGTGACTCAGCACATTGTACTTCTGTACAACCTTCAGTTCACCTAATCTACTGGGACACAATTTGCAGTTCCGTTAGATGAAAGGAGTTCAGAAGGATGGAGTTGTTAGCAAAAACTGCTAAGCTAATTTTTGCCTGCAGCAATGTTCATAAATCTACTGCAGGCAAAGTCTTAACTCTTTCACCTGCAAAACTAAGACAAGAAAACTATTTTCCAGTCCCATTCAAAACAAATGAATCATATTCTCTTTCAAGTTTCTTCGAAGTGCAGTTCAGGAGAAATAAGTCTGCAACAGGAAATTAAATTTAGCCAAGGTCTTACATAGACACACATCTCTATACGTTTACCTAACATGACAACACTTCTGCAAAATGAAAGAAAAGGAGCTGTTAAAATGTAAAGTACCTTATAATCAAATTACTTGTTTCTCCACCATAGTGAATATGCTATATTTAATAAAAAGTAAAATGCTAAGTGAAAAACAATTCACTAGAACTCTTGGTCTTTACTGATAGGCAGACAGCCTGTGGGTTGTTTGATCCAGTCCTTTTCATCCCACATCGAATCATATCAAGGCACAGCCTTTTTTCCAATGCTCATTCATCCCTAAAATCTGTTGCTTTGTGTCACTGCTCTTTGGCTAAAAAGGAATTGGCAAGAACTGCCTTAACTACGCATTTCATGAGAGTTTCAGTGAGGCCTTTCAGTCTTGCTTTTTGAGAAACGCTCCGTTCTGATTCTTAGCTCAAGCAATTCAGAGGTGATTACATGCCAGTACCTGCTCAGAAGTACTGTCAGATAAGAAAATGTTGCTCTCAGCTAAGTCTGATAATGGTCTTGCATAGGTTTGATGGTGGGCATGTCCAGGACAAAGGATCCCATGGCTTTGATAAGCAGTTGATATTCTGGGGAT
This sequence comes from Eulacestoma nigropectus, assembly GCA_013397775.1. Lineage (NCBI taxonomy): Eukaryota > Metazoa > Chordata > Aves > Passeriformes > Eulacestoma > Eulacestoma nigropectus. The sequence goes on from VZTE01002686.1 coordinate 1,546,684, forward strand.
ATTCCAGTGTAAAGATAATATTTTTATAATCCATATCCTCAGAAAAATCTGAAATCTTGAGAAGGCAACCAGGTATTTTTAAGATGATGAAGGTTTTATTAGAGAGGCACTCTGAAAGGAAACCACTGCATCCTAGTTGTGTCTATGTGACAGTACTGGGAAGAGGAAGGTTTCTACGCTGTTACTCCTCACCCTTGGAAGAGTAAAGGCCAAAAAGTAAAGTTCTTTGCTAGAACAGGAATTTTATAACATATTTTCACACTTGGATCTGTTTCTAGTGACCTTCAAAAAGGAAAATAAGAGAAACAACAACTTTTATCAGAACAGCAACTTCCCAGGTGCTTCTACTGGCATGGAGGGGAACAGCCCAGCTCCTCCTCCTGCCTGGGCTCCCTCTGTTGAACAGCAGAGGAACAACCCGAAGTGGTTATGTTCTCACTGCTAATACCGACCCAACGAGCTACCAGGAAACAGCACTGTCTGCTCAGGTTTCTCTGACAAGCTATATGCACTTCCCTCTTTGTTTCTTGGAATCCTTAATTTCCAAAATAAGACTGTCAAAACCCAGCAAGAACAGACAAGCACTTCCTTCCTGGGAAGAGCAGCAGAACTCAACAGGAGGCACTGGAAGCCAGCACACCCTAGCAGAGTTGCAGATAAATCTTGTGTTTCTGTTCCCTAGTTACAACACCAAATGAATGTGTCTTGTTGTTGCTCACTGCTGAGACTAAGCCCTTGGCTGACTCCCAGTGCTCGTAGAGCAGTTCTGGGGATTGATGCAGGCTGCAGAAAACTACTACAAGAGAAAACAGTGGCAGAAGTAGCACTGACCTGTACATCTCTTTTGCTGGTTTTTACCATCTTAAGCTGCAGTTGCCTCTGCAGAAACAGCACAGATCACTCAGCTGTTGTCATTTCTTTTCTCCCAAGTTTTAAGTATATCTTCCAAGAAACACCACCATCTTTGTACATAGCCCCTTCAGGTTCTGGCAAAAACGACCCAAACTGAAGCTATAGCCAATCTCCTTCAATGCAAACACAAAACTGAAGCGACTGGGGAAAGAAAACCAGAACTTTGAGACAGAAGCAGCATTGCTTGTGCTCTTTTGCTTCAAGTAAACAGGAGATTATTCAAGTTATAGAAAAGTGAACTTGTAAGTCTTTCCCACTAACCTTTCTACCATCTGTTTCTTGATTCCTCCTGTGTTTTACAGGTCACAAGTGTATTGGTTACTGTCATCCATGGCAGTCTCACTGCTCTAAACTGTCTGTCAAAATCACACAGGGGATCCAAAACAAGACCTTCCTCGAGGTACCCAGTATATTTTCTTCTAGTTCCCCCCCTCTACAGTACTTTCTGCATTCAGAAAGTGCATTCTGCACCTCAGTTGCTAACACATGAGTATTTCAAACAGGTTACAAAGAACCCTCAAATTTTCCCTTACACAAACGTAGGAGAAAGATTATGGTCTTCACAACAGTATAGGATTTAGTTTACACCCAGGCAAACCACAAGCCAATCAAAACGAACGCTGACATTTTAAAGTTAACTTCACTAATTCTTTCTCAGTACGCCTTATCTTTCTGTGCCAACTTTTCTTCCTATGCCCCCTTCCTCGCCAAGTACGAAAAGCTCTTTGGTCAGACTCTGCCTCTTATCACTGAATTGTCCTTTACTATCATCTGTTCAGGAACAGTCTCAATAGTTATAAATGGCCTCACACTGTTGTAACAAGCTAAGATGTAGTTTGGAGTTGGAGTCTTGCGTTTTCTCTGGTTTCCTCTAGAAAGGTGAAATAATTCTTTGAACCAGTTTTAAGCAGAAAGACAAACTCATTTTCTGTGACCTGCCGAGGCAACTTGGGACATAAAAACTGACCTTGATTCCCCTCCTATGTTATTTTCTTCAAAGTGAGTAGCACTTTCAAAACTTCTGCTAGTGTAGGTTTTCTGAAGAACAGCATGTTGTGTAGTCAGCGGTGGATCGGGTACTGGTACTCAGCAGGGCCAGCAGCCCCCAGCTGCCAGGAGCACGATGGAGCAGCGCTGCCTTTGCACGCCGTCCTTGGGCACACACACCCACCAACACAAATGAATTCCGAAACCACTGCCGCCCTCACCCGGCCACGCGTCACTGAACTGCCTTTGGCTTCGCCATTCACTCAAAGGGAAGGAATTCTGCTGCACTGGCTTTCTTGGCATTGAGCTGCTTTGTCGGGGAAGAAAAAATTTACTGCTTGTTCTGGGTGGCAAACGCAAAATTCCTGAAAGAATTACACCTGTTGTTTGAAGAGCAGGAGCAAAATACATCTTATCGGTGTTTGCAGATTGAGTGGTTTATAAGATTTTGATCTCTAGCTTGGTTTTAATTAATTTCTTTATCTACCTCAAAGCTACCCAGGTAGTACAACTTTCAGGCTGGCTGGATAGAAGGAACTCTAATTACTGAATATATAAAGATTTTTGATCCATTCTTTTTCCAATTACATTTTCATCCTCTAACTATAAATGAGGAGTGTGCAAACAAATATGTTTGAGTCTACAGCTGGTACTGATGCCCGCAGGCCAGATATACTGTAATAAGAAATGGACTTAATTCCTCTAATCTCAAAGGAAAGACCCTTATTAACCTTCATGGGCTTCCATCAGCACTTGAAATAATTGTATTTAGACGAATTGAGCAATGTTTTCCTTTTCATTCCAGTCTAAATCATGCTTTTCATAAACCATATATATATATGTATTTTGTGTTCAAAAATAAGACAAGGCTGAAGGATAGGACACTTTTACCGGAAAATCTAAACAAGGCGTAGCCAGCTGTACCTTTGAAACCACACTTTTCTGTGATTGCAGGTAACCATTACTCAGTGAAAAAATGCCATTCAAGTCACTTCTGTCTAGGTACCAAGTTCAGGATTCTGCACAAATACCTTGTAGCCATTTCTCCTCTTTCACTGAAATAAATTTGTACTGACACCTAAAAAAGCCTACCATCTGCTGGGAGCAGGTGAACCCCTATTATTCCTTACCTGAGATGAGCAGGCATTTAAAGCTTATTTTCCCCTGAATGTTCTTCAGGTTCCTTTGGTTAGAGAGCAAAGCAAAGCCCATGTCACTGAGAAGGTCAAGAGTTGTCTAGTGACTACTCTTAATATTAGCAGAATAATTGGGCCTAGAATATAATAAAGAGTCTGGCACAGACGGGGAAAGAAAGAAAAAAAGAAAGCTAAGAAAATGTCCCTCTACTTTTCTTTACCACCTGTGGAAGTAAGTCTCAAAGGTGTCAAAAATTACATAATTGAATCCACCAAAATAAAAGATTTTCAGCTTTCAACTTGAAGCTACCACTTGTGGGCAAACAAACTGTTTGGCTTGGGTCTTGATCCTCTTAATGAGCCCAATCCTATCATTTTTATCGGAAAATCTTTTCCTGTAGGAAAGTGTCTACACCTCCTGACTTAGCAATAATCGAGTAGACGTAGTCTCTATCAGCCTCCGCTTCCTTATTGTGAATATCCTCAGTTCCCATCAATAATGCAGCCCCATCTGCTTTTGGTTGCTCTGCCTTTATTTAGGAGAGTGACATCACTATTGTCTTCCACACTGTATCCTGAGGAAATGTAATTTGTCACCAAGGAAAAAAGATAAAATTCAAAGTCAGTCCTGTATCAAAAGCATCTCCAAAACTCCACTGAGCTATGCCACCTGCACAGAAGTGACTCAGAGCAGAGACCTGCGAAAGCTTTATTGCTCTGCCACAGCACAGACGCCACAAGGCAGCACACACCCGGTGGTGAGCAAAGAACCTAAAGGGGAAGCACTACCAAAAGCACTTCGGAGGGCCACAGAAATGTCTTCTCAGTCACATTTAGGAAACACCAAAACACGGAACCTTTCTTAGGGGCTACGTGAAGGAATAATACCAGAGTATTACTGTGAAGGGTTTGGTCCCTTCTGCAGTCACTGTCAAAAGTTGAAGTGTAGAGTATTCTTTTAGAAATTTAGCGACATTTTGGGTTGCTGAGACCAGTTCCCTTAAAAATTAGGGATGCTGGCCAATGTGCAAGTGCATGAAGAACTCTTCCCATTTAGACAACCTGAATCAATCTTGCTGTAGATAAGATCTTTCCCACATTCTATTAAAGCAGGTAATATTTCCTAATTACTCTTGCTGATCTGAATAATTAAGACTTCATTCTTTTCATGAAAATTTGCCCAGTATGTGTGAGCAAAGTGAGTTAACGCCAATTAACCTACTCTTGAAGTGCCCTAGTATCCAAGCACATGCTTTCAACACATGTTGAGATGCAGCCCCTGCCTTCCTAACAGTTCCTGACTTCGATGCCATGAAAAGGTTCCATTCGACAACAGGGAGGCTCAGAGAGCAGTAGCTGGCAGCAATCACTGAATGCTGTCCTGAACTGCATTTGGGTTTCTTATCTGTTACATAGTTCTCAGTGGTTTGTAATCCTCTCTAGGACTTTCTAATTAGCATGCAGGTGAAAAGAATCTCTCCTTCTCCTGAATGTAAATGGTTCACTATGGCACAGGTCCTCCCCACATTCTAGCCATAAGCATTAATTATCACTTTCTATTGCAGCAGAATGGGGCAAGAACAGCCTTTATTAGCACATGGCAGCTCACTAGGCAGCACATCTGTGATTGATTACCAAGTGAGAATTTGTGCCAGGTCACCATGATTTAGCATCCCACACTCAAAAATTCTGGTAGGAGATACTATCCAAAGCCTAGCCATTCATTTTTCATGAAAACAGTTTTTCACTTTTGTTTTATCATATATCTCTACCGAGAGTGAGAAAACACATGACTCACATAGCCCATCCTGTCACAGCTAAAGGAGCCTGTGACTGAGGTCTGCTGAAGTGAAGGAGTTCACTATTCCTAGCAATGAAGCACCAGAATTGAGAAGTACATGAGAAGAGATATGAAAGGCTATAAAAAAGCCCTATGGATTTCTGAAAGTTTTATTTTTCTGTGGTGCTGATGATACTATGCAAGAAGTCACATTTTTTCACTAAAATGCCAGCTTTAAACCACCTCTCTCAGGCTACACATACCACTGGAAATCTCCAGGAGCACTGCAACTTGAGGCCAAGATCCTGTTCTTTACACTAAGACAGAAAATGCCCCACACACATTTACCAGGCTCTGCCCTGCACCCTGCTCAGGAACTATCTGAGCTACAGGCCACAGAGCCAGCAGAGCCAGCTGTGTCCTTATATATTTTTCTGTTTTAAAAAATTACTTCTGATCAAACTGGTGCTCTCAAAATATTTCAAAAGAGACAAGATAAATGTTCATTCATGCCATTCTAGAGTCCCCAGTGCAGGATGCTGGCTGTAGACAACACTACCAGGTGCTGAAAAAGCTCTGCCAGTTTCTCCAGTTGTTTCTAGACCTGCTCTGGATCATGTGCCATGTGTTGCCTTACACTGAATCCTCAATTTTGATTTCCTGCCTAATTGCTCAATTCAGCTTTCATTTGCTAGCAGAGTCTGCCCTTTGCCAGGCTACCATGTGTTTTTCCATCATTCTGCTTCACTGGCAGAACTGGTTGAACAACAACAATCCATAATTCATTCACATTTCCACATCTAAAATGCCCAGTTTTGTCCAGAGAAATATGTAAAGATCTTATAATACTAATTTTCGGTACATATTTGCATTTGATTAAATACTCTTAAATATATTCTCTTGTGCACTTCTTTCAGAAGGTGCTTAATTACTGTTCTCTAATGATCTCCAGTGTTTCTATCCAAATATGCAACAATGGGCATTAGAAGCTGAGTTTGAAGCTGCTGTGGCCATGAAAGGCCCATTGATTGCAAGTGGAAATACCCACTTTTATTGAGAAAAACACTTGGTTCATCAAGTTCAAGCTCTTATTCCTGAAATTAGATAATCTGCAAATAGCACCAAGTAAATACAGAAAAGGAGCTCCCACGTGCAGAGTGAGCAGTTCAAGAATGAGTCTCAGGGAAAGCTCTTTCCCTCAGGCTGAACAATGATGCCACAGATAGAAGCAATCTACAGTTCAGATTGCAAACTAACCCTTCCTGCCCTAAATTCCAGAGCCCTTCCAAACAAAAATCTGAGTGTGTGCATATGGGGAAAGTGAAGTGCACACCAGAAGTGCCCACATACTAAGGCCAACTGAGGCACCAGGACTCTAGAGAGCCATGCTCAGTGTGCCTCCCAGTTAGGTTTCTGTGAGCCTATAAACAACCTGTTCCACAGTTTTATTAATTATGCCAGCCTTGAACCAAGCCTCTTAAATCTTTCTTGGGATGTCTAACCTTAGAGAAACTGCCTTGAATGAAAGTGCGTGTATTTGACCATTTACTAATGGTAATCGAGCAGAAAATTGTGAGAGAGAAAGCCAAGTACAAACTGATACATCTCAATTAACCCTGAGAATAATCTGTCTCAATGAGTTTGCATATATTCAGCCCTTCTCTTTGTATAATGAAATGAATATAAACTTTCTCCTACACAGTTTGAAGACAGGAAGAATTCTTACCTGGACAGTCACACACTCGGTATCACTATGAACACCTTAATGCATAAAATGCTATTTATTGTGCTGAAAGAACTAACTACAGTCATAGAACATTCACTTGCTATCGTGATGTCAGAAAACCCAGTTCATTCACTTTACCACTGTTTCTTCCATTTTCCTTATTCCACAGTGCTGAGAGAACTGGCTGAGATCACTGCAAGGCCAGTCTGCATTACCTTTCAGAAAGGTGATGGTCACTGGCAGAGGCCTGGCAGAAAGATAAACATCACTCCTTTCTTCCCCGGCAAGAAGGAAGAGCCAGGAGCTACAGGCTGACCTGCCTCGCCTCACTCACAGGGAAGGTGGCGCAGCAAATAAGCCTGAAAACCACTCCCAAACAGAAAGGACAAGAAGGTGACTGGCAGTAGTTAGCATGGACTTACAGAGGGGAAATTACGTTTGAACAGACTGATGACCTTCTGTGACTAGAAGGGTGGCTGGTGGACAACAGGGAGCCACCAGATACTGTGAGACACGGACGAGCCTTTCAGTAGTGTCCCATGACAGCCTCACGGACAAAGCAACCACCTTCGGAGGAGGTAAGCGGGTGTGCTGGATTCCTCAAGTGTCAGGCTCAAAGGGCTGTGACCGGTGGCAGAAAATCCAGCTGGACACCAGTCACCAGCAGAGTACCCCAGAGTACTGGGAACAGTACAGTGGATGATGGGACAGCACTTCTACGAGCCTGCAGGTGGGTACAGGGGGAAAAGGCCCGTGGGCCAGATGGACCTTGAGGGGATGGAGGAATGGGCCCATGAGAACATGGTGAAGTTGAACCAAGTTCCCTGTACCTGAGGAGGAGTAAACCCAAGCCAGCACAGGCCAGGGGGTCTGAACGAATGCAGAAACACGGGCATAGCAGAAAGAGTCCAGCAAAGTGCTACAAATATTATTAAGAATCTGGAATATTGATCATATAAAAAGAGGTGAAGAGAGCTGGAATTGTTCAGTCCTGAGGAGAGAAAGCTTCAGAGAGACCTTATCAACACCTGAGGAGGGAGAAAGAAGATGGACATAGATCCTTCTCAGGGACTAGGACAAGAAGCAATTTCCATAGAAATTTTCATTTAAAACATACAAAAAAGCTGTTTTATTGTAAGGGTGGTTCAACACTAGAACAGGTTGCCCAGAGACAGTTGTGGGGGCCTGTCCTTAGAGAGAATCAGAACCTAAGTGACCTGGTTGAGCAGGGTGGTGGGACATAAATCTCCAGAGGTCACTTCTGGCCTCCATGACGCTGTAAAAAGCAAGGCAATGGACAGCACCTTCAGCTTTGTCCACTCAAAGAACGGCTGGTAAAGGAGACAGACCTGAACACAGCAACAGGAAAGTGATTTACAAAATAACATTTGTTCTGGCTGACACATCAAGCCTGGCAGAGCCGCACTGCAGCCTCACAGTGGAAGCACCAGCCAAACCTCCCTCTCCTGCTGGCTGTTCTGTCAAAAGCAGAGAGGTTTCCAGCTAACTGAAAATACATCAGTGAATTGAAGTTCTTCCCTTCCAAACACAGGTTGTTGTAAAAAAAGGTGCTAAGTGAGTGTATTATCTTTATCAAACATCTCCATTAGCTTTCAGTGAAATGTCCGGAAGAACAAGAAGTCTCAAAATACTTACTCTCAGGGGCATCCTAAATCATAAAAAAACAGCCTCTGGCATGAAATTTTCAGTGTGCCTTCATGGTCAATTCACCAGCATTCCAAGTCTGATACCACACTTAAGCCTTAGTGCTATTCAGCACTGATTGTTCAACTGTTCCTTAATTCTTCGCACACACATCCACTATACAAATAAAATACATTAAATGATAATAAACACAGTTGCCCCTCCACACAGTGCTGCCAAAGGTCAGAAGACTGATCCTCATACAAAGCTCTACCATGAGCACAATCTGCAGCCTAGAAGACGGGTTGCAGACAGGGAAAAGTTCATAGCAAGATTTTAAAGCTTCTTATCAAACATTAAAACTGCCTAAAATCAAAAGCCTAATTACAGGATTTAACATCAAATATTCAAATGACTGCACTACTACACAAACAGAATTAAAAGGTTAAAAATATTTTGTGATTTTAATCTGAATTTGAAGAAGTTGGGATTTTTTTCTCTCTTACAGATCAGCTAAAAGCCTGCCAGGAAGGCCAGGAAAGAACAACATAAGGAGCAAACAAACTGAACAAACAGTTGAAATAAGTCTGAAGATTTTTTTTTCCTTATTATTTCAATTAAGGTAACAACTTATTCCGTTGTTTGTTGGCTGCTTTTTTTTTTAGTTCACTGCTTTTAAGTACTAGCCTATTTCTCCATGTGATATCAAAATTACGAAATCTCCAGTTTTAGATCTCCACATTTTGCTTAAAAATGTACGAAGCAGTAGACAGCTGCAATTACTGTGAGTGTTCCAACCCAGAACAAGGATTTGTGAACCTACCTGGTGACAAGTGCCAGGGTTAGAATGACAAAGCAATTATTTTTCAGAAGAATTCATACATATGTGGCATGCCATGGCGTGACTATTCTGACAGATTTTTCTAAATTGGCATGTCATTTGGGGCCATCCCTCAAGGAGATTTACGCTCCTAAATCCTAACAGACAGATTTTTACATCCCACTTCTTTCCCACAAAAATGAGTTTGGGTGAAGTGGCAACCTTTAATGCAACAGCCATCTTTTTAAAAGTCATCACAGGAGTCAGTTAATTTACAGCTGGCCCTGACTTAATCTTGACACTGTTAGAATGTCATTAAAATGGGGAGACCTATCTACATATAGAGATTAACTCCAACAGGTGAAAGCAAATGACACAACTGACTACGCATATGCCAACAGGCAGTAGCTTGGGATAAATGTCACGATGTCTCTGGAGACAGCCAGCGGGATAACCATCTGTGATGGCTGAGTACGGTGGGAGAACACAGCCAGCACCCAGCCACACAGAGGTTCCCCGAGGCCGGCGGAGGTGAGCAGCACTGCACTCCCAAAGGCTGCTGGCTGAGACACAGTGTGGCCTCAGACCACTGCCTGCTGCAGAGGGGACGCTCAAGCGCTGTCTCACTCGCTGCTTTCTGCCTTGAACACTCCTGACTCTTCAGAGGGCAGAGGCTCTCAGCTGTCCAGTCCCATGTGCTGTCGGGGCTCTGTTATGGTGCTACGGACAGGCACAGCCTGAACAGCACAAGCCAGAAGCTACGAAAGTGGCAGCGCATTTTGCAGAGCACAGTACACCTGCACGCCCGAGCTGAGAGTACCCTGGGCAGTGAGCCCTTGCATGACTCATGCTAAGATATTTGAAACCCTGTACTATTTTGGGTTGTTGCAATTCATCCAAATCTGCCTATCTTCCCACACTTACACCACAGAACACCTCCAAAACCCAGAGGAGAAGGTGACCTAGTCCTGGGGCAGGCACAGCTTTGCAGAAATGCCTAATATGACATGAAACCAATGCCAAACTACACCTAACAAATTCACCTGGTGTTCAGCTAAATATGGTAAACATGTTAAACTAATATAGTTGAGTTCTTTATGTTTCCAGTTCTTGGAGTATACTAAGGACACTGCCTGGCTCTGGTGAAAATGTTTAATTCTGTCAGACTTCTCGGAGCAGGCTGCAATCCGTGCACAAGTGAGTTAAATGCTTTCCCCTGCGAGCCAAGCAGAGAGCAGGGTCACTGCTGCTGTGGTGCATCGGAGCCACCGGGACCCACCCCACCTAACTGAATCCCTCAGCTGCAGCGGGGGATCTGCACAGACAAACTGCTCAGGGAGAACTACACGTTGAGTGCACTGCCCAGAAGCGCAGAGTACATCACCACAGAGAGCACACAGAGACTTGGTGCCGTCCCAGCTGAATCCTGACAAGGAAGTTCCCTGCTTTTCTGCACTACAGCCTAGAAACAGTTAGGCAATTTCACAACTGTAAGATCTGCTCTGTTCACAGCGTAACTTCCTTGTCACTCCGAAATACTGTGAAGGTGTCCCAAGCCTTCTGCACACACAACACAGTACTGTGCTAAAGCTGCAGAAATGCTCACTGGCAAACAAAATGATTCACACACTTATACCCTATTCTGTTTTGTGATTTTGTCTTTGTTGCCCTGCCCACCCCCCTGCCCTTGCTCTCTCTGACCATACAATCACAGACAGTGTCCAGCACGGCAGGTGAGTGCTTTACACTCAGCACTGGTTCCGTCCATCCCACTCTGGCTGAGCTTCAGCATGTCCCAGTACAGCAGTGCTATTATTCTAAGGGCTGTTGTCTGCCTCCAGAGTTAACTATGATTTTAGAGCAGGAAAGCTCCCTGTACTTCTGACAAAAGGCTATATTTAGGATTGGCACTAAAAAGTGTAAATACACATACTATAGAGGCAATTTATTAGGTAATAAATATTAGAAGTATAAAAAACCAAATCCCTCAAGAAAAATCAGATTTTGACAGTTGTTTAACCTACAAAAATGTTTCAGTAGAGAAGACTCACTGCTAAAACCACAAGCTATCAATCCTGCAACTTCTGTGAGCTCCTGAAGATACAACCCAGGTAATACTCCTGCTCACTGTCACGCTTCTGCAAGGCCATGAAAAGAATAAATTGAAGTCTACACATCTTCAACAAACCACACAATAAAACTGATCTCAAGTTTAATGGAGGACTTCACACATTATGTTGAGCTTGACCATACAGAAACTCAAAAAGTCATCATCATACAGTGCCATCCTAGCAGTCATGAGTCTCATGGACTTGAGAGAGTCCATTAAACACAAGGACTTCATCTATAGAATACTGACCTTATACTATGCAAGTAAACCAAAAGATAACAAATATTTTAAATTTAAATAATTTTGAGCCAGGAAATACAGATTTGAAATATAGATATGACAAGCACTGGTCATATTCTAAAAACATATCTTTTTATTACTTGGAGATTCCAACACATACTCATCCTTATTTTCCTGGATTAATGGTTTAAAAGTGGGTTATCTCCTCAAATAGCCGAGGAGTAATTACAAACAGCTGCCAACCCTACCACCTGCATAGGGAGAACAGGAAGGGGCTCAGACACCCGAGAATGGTCTTTCCTGAGGTACCAAGATATTTAGCCAAGTTCTTGACTTGCTGTAGACAAGCACCAGCCTTACCCAGAGCAAAGGGGCTGTTCAGGTCCCAAGCATCAGCTTTGTGCTGAACAGATGCAGTGACCTGAGACCCCAGAGAGCCTAAGAAATGACCTAATAATGCAGCTGCCCCAAGCATTCCCATTTCATTATTTTGTTTGGTTTCCAGAGGCCTGGTACTGGCTTTATTCCAAAAATGCCCAGTTGGAAGTATACAAGAAGCAGCACCTTAAAGCCAGCAATAGCAGCCTGATGGGCTAGAAAACACTGACATCTTTCCCCAGATGAGAACAGTTTCTTGAAAAGACACTGCTGCATGTTCATAAACTCCCCTTCTCTAGCCAATTTCCCTGCCCCTTGAAAGTCGTATTTAAAAAAAAAGAAAATTTTACTAGGATTTTTATTGTCTATGTTCCCATTATCATCAAAGTTATTAGGTTTTCTAGAATACCTTTTATTGCCACTGGTGGGAAGGCAACCCAGCTCACATTACTAGGCGTTTTATAGCTCTCTGCTGGGAAAACACAAGGTTTCAGACAAAACTATTGTACTTATTTATGCAGAAAATTGGTATTTTGGGTGAGGCCCTTTTATCGTAGTAACACATACAGGCCTTGGAAAGTTAAATTTATACAGATAAATATTTTATAATTTTAAAAAATCTTCGTTGTTGCAGTTGTATATCACTGTTGTTCACAAACTTATGGAAATCACTAAGTGCTCTGATTATAGATTTCTATGAATAACCCTATTTAGATTATGTACTGAGGCCTATCTTTAAAGCCATTTCTAAGTTGCTACTATTTTTAAACATTGATCTCAAAGTTTCATTAATAAGCTGAGAGATTGGTATAAACAAGCTAGAGAAAATATGCCATAGAATAAATATGAATCAGAATTGTAGAGTATTTTGAAACTCAAAAGAATTGAAAACACATTGTATCCAGAAATGGGGGGTTTTATGCTTTCATTCCTTTCAGATGGTTTTCTGTAGTCTTTTAATTTTTTTTCTAGTGTTCTCTAAAAATGAAATCAAGTCAAAAATAATAGTTGTATTTAGTAGCTTCACTTTCTAGAAGGGTTACAAGTTAAGGACTAACGTTAAATTCATTATGAATTGAATGCTAAGGTGTAATTGTCATCCTTTTATTCAAATATTCCACAGTACTGTGAAATCGGACAGCCAACTACAGCTCTGACAGTGTGGTACCCTTTTCTCCCTGCAGCCCAAACCCATGAGACACCCCCCTCCCTAGTTCAAAGGCAAGGCTGGCTGCACGGCCAGAACTCTTGAAAGCAACACTCCTGCTGGATTTCTGCTTCCTTTGCTTGGCTCTCAATTCCCCCAGGCTTCACGATCTTTTCCCTGATAACCCACGTGGGCAATTAGAACAATCTTAATTCAACATAGATAAAACACCTCCTGCCCTACCAGTCACTCAAGCACAAACGTTTAATATACTTTGGATATATGGAGGGCAATTCCAATTCAACACTATAATCTCTGCAGAGAATCTCCAGTGCTAAGTACCTCAGGATTCTAAAAGGGCCTGGTCAGACTGGCTGGCCTCTAGCAACCTCAATCAACTGTAAAAGTGAAGTACGAGCAGTGCAGTACTCAGGGAAAACATTGCAAGAAACCAGAGGCAATGAGTTATTTTAGGAAATCTGAAAGAATTGAAAAGGCCAAGTACAGTTTACACCAGTCAAAAGCCCACATTTAGCAACCTGATTTTTCCAAATACGTTTTTTCAGATGCTGCCTGTAGCACTAAAATCTTGTTCAAATGTCTTTATATAAAGACCAAACTAACCAGCAACACACAGATAACTCAGATACAGTAACCTATTAGTCAGCCTTACTGTAAATGCAAATGCTTGACACAAATCCCTGACACCTGCAAAGAACTGCAGCCATGATCTGGGAGGATTTCTGCATCCTGTGCAGCAGGCTGTCAGTTACTCAGGTAACACGCTTATGTTTGCCATGTAAATTGGCATCGCAGAGCTTGTAGTCCCTTGGAACACATGTGACAATCCCAGAATACCTCTGCTCATGAATGGAATGCTGTCTGGGATTTTACATTGGTTAAAGGTTTCAAGAGAAAATGTAAACAGGGAGGACATTATAGCTGCTAATATGCTAAGGCAGACAGTCAGAGCAAAGATTGTCAAGAGTCACAACGTCACAGTAAGTCACAAAAAAAAAATCTCTTTCCAAGAACTAAGCGCTGTGAAATTCTCATACCATGACCATGCCCTCGTGATATACCTTATGATACAAGAGATGTCTGTGCTCATTAGCTACAGCATTTTCAAAGCCCACCCATGAGCAAGCTTTCAAATACATGATGCCTAAAATACCTAACGAGGCAAACTGGATGATTCTTAAAATCACAGAATAAACTCAAGTTTTCTCCAAAGAAGCTATGAGGAAACCAGGAGACAGCATATAAACTGCAAGGCCAGTGAAGGCTTTGCAAAGCTAAGTCTATTGTATCTAAAAGGGGTCCACACCCTCAATCAGATCATGCACATGGGGCAGGGGGGGTGACCAATGTCAGTAGCTTTTTTTTCCTGGTTTTTAAGTATACTTGAAAGCCAGAAATAATGCTTTGATCTTTCTCTAAGCACAGGGCAAGCCCATAGACAGAAAGGCACCACTGTGCCTCCGTGAAAGCCTCTCTGCCCTCCTGAACTCGAGTCCCCATGCTCTGAATCACTTAAGTTGGTACTGAAGAGCTCTGCTGAATCAGGTGTGCAGGTCTGAGTGCCAGGAATTCCCATCTACCAATTTCTGAGCAGTTCTCCCACAGACAGCCATTGGGCTGTGTCTGCATGGGGTACTGCGTGAGCCTCACAGGCTCAGCACTGTCAGCACTCGAGCTTTCTTGCTCTACAGCACAACTCAATACTTGTGCTGGAAGAGTTTCTAATTACAGAAATGACAAGGCTGCCCAGCTCGAGGAGTTTGCCTTCTCTTTATAACTCACCTGAGTCAAAAACATTCTGAGACACAAAAAAAGCAGTGGCACAGCTTCTGTCACAGGGGACCAGGGAAAGCAGATGGCAGAATTCATCTTTTTGGTGCACAATGCACAAGCAGGGCTGGTACAGCTCTACGAATTCCAGGTGCTATGTGCACTGCCTTGATACTGGCCTGCAGCCTGTTGCACTCATGAACTAGCATGTAACTAGCACATACCACTTCATATACGTATATCCAGATATCTATTATATACACACTGAAATCTATATAAAATAGGAAAATATTGTTGTGCTTTTATCCATTTTAAATTTCATAAATGCTTCTTTTTCAAGAAATATAGGCAAGATGAGATGCTACCAAATGTGGAGAACAGTTCAATTACTGCAGTTCTCATTGATGTGTCTACTTCAAAAAGAACAAACAGATGCTCAATTTCTTACCTCTAGCCTCAACACAAATAAATAACACAACATACAATTTGAAATATATTTTCAAAATGTATTTGGGGATACAGAAATGACCCACTTGTTGATGACACAGATTCAATCCATCTCATCATATAATCCATTTAGTCTGGTGAACCAGTTCTGTACCAGAAAAGCTCTCACATTTTGATTTGCTAACACATAATGATTTTCATGATCAAGACTGCTCTAAGTCAACAAAGAAGTAATTACTTGAATGATTATTCTACTAATTGCTCAGCTACTCAATAGAAAGGGAAGTAATTACTAAAATAATTCAACCATCACCAAAGGACCGATGGACATGCATAGGTTGGAAATACAAAATATAATTTGTAAAAACTATATGCTTAATAATGAATGAATATTTAAGATATGTTTCAAATTCCATGCTATTTAGTTCCATCTAGAATGACTGCTCTCAGAAATGCAATTCTAACTCCATCAAAAAGGAAAATCCAATACGCACAACTTAGCAGTGGGCACTGATATTTATTCCCACTGTAGGAAGTACCAGTAACTGGAAACCAAAATGAATTTTTATGATGGAAATTCAGACAGATAAAGCACACTACTGAGGTCCTCTGCAGATCAGTCTACAACATTCAATCTAGAAGGATACACACAGCCAAGGAAAAAAATATTTCCAAGGTTAAAAAAGAAACAAATAAACAAACCCCCACACAAATAAAAGAAACCCTGGGTGTGATAAGTTCAGTTTCTTTTCTCTTGATAAATACAAGAGAGCCTAAAAGAAAGAATGAAGAACAGAATTCACAATAATGTTCCACAGGGAACTGTTTTAACAACTGATCTGCAGTTGTTTGAGGACTTGTTTTGTTTGGGGCTTTTTTGGTCAAGTTTTTTAATTAGTACTTCCCCAGCATGGAAACTATGGATTTTAGGTGAAGTAGACAAATTTCAAGACACTGCATCAAGTATGAAAAGAATGTGCACTGTTTATAAAGACGATATGGGATAAATATTAGCACCCCTGCCAGCAGTTGCAGAGCTGCCCAGCTGGTTTTTCCCCTGAGCAGGAGCGGACAGCAGCGTCAGCAAAGCCTCGGTAGAAGCCTCTGCGGAGCTGGGTGGGCTCTTTGTAGGCACCCCACTGACTACCACATTCACAGGGTCCAGGATTATTAAAACCTGGCCATCACAGCCAAACCTCACCAAACCGGAGCTCTCTCCAAAGGCACGCCCTGCACTGCAGACTCTCCTAGAACACGACCTGAAGAGGTCTCAGACTGGGACAGGGAACCTTTAACTTGGCAATGCCCGTAAGTAGGACACATCAGAATAATCAAATAATGGTTTCAGTTTTGGTGAGCTGCAAAAGACAGCAAACCAAGCTTCTCTGTTCTTCATCAATTCAAGCTGCCAGCAGTCAAAAGCACAGGCTAATAAGGCATTAAAATGCTCCCTAATTACTTCCTGAACCAAAGATGATCCTTTTTATCCTCAGTTTCCCCTACAATCATTTAATATAATTAAAATGGGGAATCTTTCCATTTTACATCTTACTTAATGCCCTTTTTTTTTGTCACTTACTACATGCTAGGTTTCAGTTTGAGTGCAGAAGCTTTTTCGAGTAATTTTTGACTCTCTATTCTAGGACTTCTCCATACACATTAGAAAAAAGGAAAAGATGAGTAACTTTACCCAAGGACCCCCTCATTTAGTTCAGCACAAAGCTGACATAAAAAATCTTCCAGGAAGGTAGAGAAAGATTATTTGGAGAGCTGCTCTGGGACAACGATTTTAAAGAGTTCCCTTCCTCCTCTTGACTTTTTACCCTCTCTTTAGCAAGTCAGGTCAGATGTAGAGTCCTCAGCAGAGCACTTGTACAGCTGCCCCTCACTGTCAGGCCTTTCATGGATTGTTCTCCTGTGGAGCTGCCAGCTTTTGAAGGAGCAACCTGGTCATCATCAAGGGCAAGATTCCCATCTAAGAGCTCCTCCAGACTCAGAGGCTGATTGATTTCCTCCTCTGTGATGTCCTTAAGGGCATCAGCATAGAGTACTCACAAGGCATTAGCGTCTGAAGGAAGCATGCTGACTAAAGGCCTAGTTCTATTGTGCCATCAGCTGCAAATCCTTGTCCTCTCCCTCACATCTTCCTGAAAAAAACAGGAAAGCCACTAAATCCAGAGTTCCATCTAACCATGAGCTGGTGATATAGATCTTTGCTCACATGGGCAAGTCAAGAAATTGAAATTAATTACATAAAATGAGCTACTAAAACCAGCTCTTCATCAATGATTTTTGGCAAGTTCTAACAGAACAAAATAAGTAACAGTACTTGTGAACATCTGACAGCGGCAGTTACACAACTATTGTGCAGGAGATTTCATATTTCTGGTCTGCACATTGTAAATGTCGATGTAAAGCAAGATCTGAAAGCTGTATGGGATTCTCGCAATTTCCTGTATTTGGCAAAAGGTACTGTAAAAAACGATATTCTCAAGCTTCCAAATTTTCCCCTCTTTAAATTGTTCTTTGAAAATCATTTCTTATTCCAGCCAGGTGCTGCCCTTTGTCCCTCCCTTCTTCCTCTCTTCAGACCCATCTCTAAAGCCTCATTCAGCTGCAGCACCTCTGGGAGGAACTCATGAACCTCCATCCATTGGCAACTTCCCCCCCTTCTGTGCAAACTGAGGTTTCACTGCATCTCCTTGAGAACAACTGGATACCCCCTTTGCTCAGCGTGGCAGATCCTCAGCTCTTATCTCTCTGCAAGGCTGTCCCACCACCTGCTTCAGACATCTGACAACAGGACCATCCTTCCCATGATCACAGGGGCAAAACCTGTGCTACAGTGCATAACCCCACATGGAAACACAAGAGTACAGAAATGGCATCGTAGTCTCCAACAAATAAAGGCTTTCAGCACAAACAAGGAGCCTCTTTACTTACAGACACAGCCACTATTCTGGAAACAGTTCACTTTTTGTTTCCTAAGGTGGCAAATTTAGACTACGTGGCACTTCAGCAATCCTATCACTTTATAGCAACACATGATTCATTAATGGGTTCATCTCCATCTGTAAAATTCTAAGGCAATTAAATAAGAATTGGTGTTTCTCCAGAGAGGTTTCTCCAGCTAAAAATAAAATAGAAGTGAGACAGTGACTGGCATTATTTATATCAACAATTCTACTGCAATGATAATACATCAGCTTTCACATGCAAATATACATACATTTAAATGATTTAGAAGGGATTCAAATAAGGAGCTTAACAGATTTCTTTGCTTGTGCTCTGTCTTTTCATTTGATTAAGAATCTTATGAAAGCTGCCTCTCAAAGCAATTCTTTTGGACTGTAAAATGTCATTATACTACACTGAAAATATTCTTGCCACATATGAAAGAAACAGCAAGCGGTTATTAAGACACATAAATAGCTTGTTATGAAAAAGTTTACTCAAATCAGCATTCAACAACACACTAAATCTAAATGAGTAACAAAGATGTTTGTTTGAACGTGTAAACGTTGTGAAGATACTAAAACTTTCAACAGAGGATAGGATCATTTCCACAAGCATATCCTTTAAAGACTGACCTCATGAATAAATAGGAATCTACAATAACACGGTTCTTAGCACACTTCAAATAACAAAGCACCATCATAATGGGCTGGGTCCCACGGCTGGTGTCTCAGCACATGCACTAATGGTACCTGTCCAGGGTTAGACAAACAAAAATAAGGTCATGTCTGGAAACTTCTACTTGTGTTTTCTGTGCAGCATTCATACATCGGAGGAATACTGCAAAAAAAGTTAATTTACACTGAATTCGCACAAGCGTATTTTCTCACTCTGCCAAGTTTAACACCCTTTGGTAACTGTAACACCATGCTACATAGAAACAAACACTAAATCAGAGTTCAGATACCAATATTTAATTGCTTGAAGAGTAATACCTTGTTTGCAAGTTATTGCAATACAGAGCTTTTCATATGATGATGTGTAACTACAGAAATAGCACATATTTCTCTGAAGAGCCATACACACACGGGGTTTTCTCTCCTAGTTTATGCTAAATTCTTTACCTTCACTTACCTCAGCGTTACCAGGAACTAAACAATTGCACACACCTCAAATTTTTCTCATAAGATTTCTGATCCTCATATTCCTATGATCAATACTGAATTAGCACAGACACTGAAGGGAAATTTCCATTCCAAAAAGCTAGAAAGGAAAACTGGATTGAACTCTAATGTGCCTACACAGACATGGCAAACAAACAGATGTTAGTTTAAAAAAAGAAAACCCTCATGCTTCCAGCCAGTCATAATTTTTAACACTTCAGACCAGCAAGTGTAATCTAAAGTATGATTTTCAGTTTTATCTGTAAAGTTAGCACATTATTAATTAGCATTCTTTTTGAGGTCAAAATTTTGCCTGTCGTTACACGGTCTCCATATGTTTGGGTGGACTTTCTTCATAAAATCCAACGCTGCCTACAGTGTTTGTGTGGGCTGAAAGGGGAACAGAATTTGTGTAATCAAATGTAGAAACATTTTTTTCTTCATGTTAAGATCTCAAATTTAATGACTTGCATTTTTAAGTTTATAGAAGAAAAATTATAACAAACAATTATCCAAGTAAATAGAATTTAAATGTCCTGTGAGGTTTCTTAGTCCTATTTTAAAAGGCTTACATAGAAGCAGGCTTCTTCGTTGAGCAAAAATATAAATCTCCAAAACTATTACTTCTTCCTGACCCGTTTATCAGACTGTCCCTTTGTCCTCATGAACAAGGTCTCTTCCTATATTTAACCTCTAACCAGCATTACAAAAGCACTGTTCTAAAACCACTGGCAATGTTTTTCAGGCTTTCCTAGGAAGCAGGTCAGTAGTTCCGAGACTGACCCTGCTATGAAACACTGGCTGGCCACGAAGTTTCCACCTGCTGGAGCACAGAGGGGCTGAGGCTTTGCAGGGCAGCCGCTGAGGCAGTGAAGGCTGACTGGCTCTGCAGGAAGTCCCAGAAGCCAAGGAGTGGTTCTTCAAAACTCGCTGCTGGCTGCCACAGCACACTTCCTTCACAACTGTGAGGCACATATGCCACCAATAAAAATAGACAATTTTCAGAGCAGCAAGAAAAGGAGGCTCTTCTGATCCCTACAAAAGCCACGGCAGAGACAAAGAACAAGGGCTGGAGTAACGACTTCATTAGCAGAGAGATTCTGCTTCTAACTCTGACATATCAAGGTACAAGAATCGGCAAATAATGCCAAGCTAGCCACTATCTCCCTGGACTTGTCCCTCATACACGAGGATAAAATGTGGGAGCAAGAGTCAGAATCCACATCTGTTCTTTGGAAGCAAATGCAAAAAGCTACAGAATTCAATTTGCATGTTATCATATGAAAGAGATGAGCATTAAAGACATTAATCTGACCCCTCTCCTATTTTCTCAGTTCACTCCTGCACACTCAGTATACAGATTAGAATTCCCTTTTTGTGCCCAAATCCACCTGATGCCCCCAAACCTAGAAAAAAGTGCTGAATCGCATGTCAGCACAAACAAGGGAGAAACTCTAAGCAGGTTTTCAAAAAGCTCTGCAGATAGTGTATGGCATTTCTCTAATTTACAGACATTTTACACTGACACAGAGCACCAGGACTTTGCTTTACTGGCAATTAAGAAATGTGACCTGTATTAGCTCTTAACTGTTTATTGACACCGTTGATGGCTGCCCAACAGGCCAGGATATTACTGTGCCTCTAAACCCAAAGTCACAGACAATGCTTTGCCCTGATCATTCCAGGTGTTTCATTTGAGATCTTTATTAAAAACCTGCAGAGTCCAATCAGATCTATTTTACTACTGTCCAAAAATACATACCGTATTTTGTGTAGCAGATATTGGAAAACTGACAGGATTTTGTAAATCCCTATCTAAATGCAGATGCACTTAAACTAATTGATTTCATTTACTTCAAGAGCACCTTCTTATGTTTGTTTTACTTTAAGTAATAAACACAATCTCAAGTGATAAATTACAAGTGTTCCAGGGAGACTAGTGTGAGAGTCTAATTTTTTCACCTTTATTTGAATTGTTGATGTTGTGCCCTTGGCCACAAGAGTCTATGATGCTTCCTGGAATTTTCTCCCTTGTGGAAAGAAAAGAGTAATGATGTTGGTTCAGACTTACATTTTATTTGCTTTACTCATCCACCTCTACCAGTGTTTTAATCTTTCACATTCCCTCCACAGCAAGTATGAGCTTCACCCTATCACAGATATTTTTACTTACTGAACTATTTCTTGCTGTATTATTACATAATAAGAAGTTATGCTCAGCTTGGTCATAAAACCTGAAAAGAAACTTTTGTCCTGGACATGGTACACTACTGCTTCATTTGTGTTGAAACAAACAGATTTTTGACAAAATGTACTGGCTGCTTTTCTTCCAAGTCTGTATATTTTCTGTCAATATAATTTTTGTTAAAAATGTAAAAAATTAAAATCAGCTCTCTAATGAAATGGATCTTTTCACTAGAAAGAGTGAAAAAATATTTCAACTTCTCAATTATTTGCCATTTCGTACTTGAAATAACTTAAAAATTGCACTCACACCCCCTTCTCCATCTGGCTATAAATATGAATTAAGAAAGCCACAAAACAAACCCATAGTTTGTTTTCCAAAAAAAGAACAGTAGAGAGCAAGTCTGAAACCCAGGAGATGTGCTGGGAGCCATAACAGCAGCCAAGGCAGTTCTATCAGCCACTGTCACTGAGAAAGGAGACAAGAGCTGCACACATGAAGGACAGGAAGGATGGTTTGGATATAATAAGAATAAATTGACTCTAGAAATTAGTAAATCTGTATAAGCTGTACAATAGTTTACATTTCACAAATGCAGAAAATCTGAGTGGTGAGCTAGACCAGATGCCATCCGTAAGTCCTTCTCAAACTACGTTATTTTTTAAATTCTACAGAGGCAAGTTTCAGAACAGCCTATTCCCCAGACACTCTCCTCCATACCTTCTAACATTTAGTCCACATTTTGATTGCAAAAGCTCAAATATATTCTGTTTTAAGAATTGGTAAGAAATAAAAAACTCACACCAACAGAAATCCTTTTACTTTAGGTCAAAAATATCGATACTGATTTTTTTCTACTTTTCTCCAAACTGATAGGTGCATCATCAAACAACTATTAATAAAACTGCTTTACTGATCAGATTTCAAACTTCCTAATGAAAGACCAAATTATTCTCATTACCAAAAACAAGATTTCTCCAAGAAAGCAAAATGATAGTCAAGGGGCAACATATGCAACAGACTTTGATTTTTGCTTAGGTCAGTACAGCAATCTTTACAAGCATCTGAAATAAATGGTCTAAAACTTGGTATCTAATAAAATTTTGTTAGCAAATATTTGTAAGAAGTCAATGGAAGCCTTTATGGGAACTTTTTGCTGTTAGCCAAATCTGTTAACAACTTGTAGATGTATACTTAATTCATTTTCTGCTCAGATAAAAACCTGTTGGGCTTTCTAGGATGATGGAAGTGTTCATTGCTGTCTACATCTAGTTTTAACTATTCCGGTTGACCCTCTTCCCAAACTTACACAGCTTCCAGCTGACAGTTCCATTATATGACAAACTGAAACAACAGCTGTGGGTGACTTTGAAGGATGCTGCTGCTCAGTGCCCTCAAGAAATTGCATGTACAAGACTGAGGTGGCCAGATTTGTAATATAAATGGAGCCAGGTGTCAAGCTGCTCTTTTCAGTAATGAGGGATTCATTTGTCCTCAAAAGAACTGGAAAAATTGGATAGATACAAACCAAAATTCAGGGCCAAGATCACAGACTCCCAGCTGTTCGGAGTTTACAGGAGGGCTGGCATCTTCAAAACCTGTAACAGTGCATCTTGAGTTTGCCAGGGAGAGTTCATCTTTAAGATAGGTGTTTTAAATGGCAATAGACTGACCTCAGCTTAATGAAATGATCCTTAAATATAACCTTACATAGCTGTTGCAAAGCTTGTTACCTAACACGGATGACTCATTTTGCACAGCTTAAACAACACTCTATAGAAGGACAAAGTATAAAATGAGTTGTAAACTCTGCAGTACTAGAAAGAGAATTGTACATCACAAACAAGAGGATTTCAGCTCATTTTCTCCATGCACTTACGAAAAAACTCAGCTACCTTTTTAAAATGCATAGGGGAAAACATTTTCTCTAATTACTGCTCCCAAAAAATAAAAACCTGTGGTTATTTTGGACACTTGGTACAATACACTAAAGGCCAAGAACTAACACAGGCCAAGACTCTTTTTCTAGAGCCAGGAACAGGACCACAAACCAACACAAACTTCACTTTTAAGTAGCCCTATATTGGAAAAAGGCACTCCAAAAGCCTCTGAAGGCTCTCATCAGTAAGCAAAGCCCCAAGGCTCAGAGGACAGAGCGAGCTGAACACAAGACCACATTCAATGCAACGTCTGAATCCAGAGTGGCTCTTCCCATCTTTCTTTCAAAATGTACAGCCTGCAGAGCCTGAGGTGAGGCAAACCCTTCCACTGTCCTCTCTCCAGGTGCACCTTCCTGTCACAGCAGTTTCAATTCCCAGAAAGGACCCCTTCCATTTCCCAAGACTTAAATTTTGGTCCAATTAACCGCACACAGGTGCCTGTGGCTTTTTTCAGGCATCTGCCAGCCAAATTGCAAGTTTCCTTTCAACACTGTCCCTGCCCAGACACACACAGATGCTTCAAAGCCCAGAACACAAGAGTCAAGGCAAAAAGGAGCCTTCCCTTCTGGGGGCCCACCCCCTCCATCTCTTACTTACAGCATCCAAAATACAGCTCTCACATATTCAATTTAGTGAGCCTGAACCATCTGTTGCACACATACTTTGAGTGAGATGCTAAAGACCGAAGATAAGAGCCTAAGGACACCTTATCCCATGATCAGCTCATCCAGCTGCAGCTGTCTGCTAACAGGGCAGTTCTACACAGCCAAACCATGTGCAGCTGGGGCTATCCTACTCCCTGCTGCACTTATACAAACCTCAGGGGGCTGCAAGGCAACCTGAACTACTCAGATGATCTGCCAGAAACTTCTGGGCTTTTTGACCACTGAAATGATCTGACTCTGACACTGTTGAGTCCCTACACACTGCTGGGAAGACCAAGCACAAGGTTAGAACTCTGTATTTCTGCTACAGCCTTAAGTCAGGCTAAATTTGATGCGAAAACCTGCGGAGCTCCCCTCTGTACTGCAGGGAAAAAAGGCTTCCAGAGACACGCTTAAAGCATTTCAGAAGCAAGATGACAACCCCTAATAATTGCCGTAGGTATTCAAAGTTATTTGACAGGAGGAAATTGTCTCTCAGGGCTGTGATTCGTCTCGTTTTGGTCAAATACACAGCCCTCAGGAAACATTTATTTCTATTTCTTGCCCAGATGTAGCACATGATTAGCTCACCTCCTCATTTCCATATTCTGAATGTCTGAAGATAGGTAGGACGGATTTCTCACTGAAGATTTTTAACTGAATTCCAACAGGCTGGAAAAGGATAATGACCTACCTAAAGCAGAAGATGGACAGAAGCAGTAGAGCATTTCCAGCTTCCTCTTCACTAAACTGAAATCCTCATTCTCAGCTATCTCCCTCTACTTGTGTACTTGGTTTATCAATCTTTCTACTTCACAGAAAGTCAACCACCATTACTACAGCATGGAAGACAAATACTGCCTAGAGATCTGTCAAGCATTTTTAAAAAAAAAAATCATATTAAAAGACTTTCATTAAAGGGGCATTCTTAGGTAGGTGTTGCTATCTATAAATAGTACTAGGCTGCCATGAGCCAGCTGTGAGTAAAAACTTTTAAACAGGCTTAATCTAGAGATAACTATCAATATTAGTTTATTCCAGCATTTCCTACTGCTGATTCCAATAGCAACAGGCATGGCATGAAATCATTAAGATTTGGATTTTTCAAACTCCATCAGCCCAATCACAGCCTCTGTTTGATCAGATGGGTGCCAATCAATGATACCTGCATGCAGCCGGTGCAGGGTGAAGCCTAAGGCACTACTGTAAAGCACATCAGGGAGTGTATGAGGGATCTGGGGGCTGTGTGACACCTGAAGAGCTTCAATCGTTTAAAAGCAGCAGTCCATGAACTAATTTTTAACATTTCACTATATTGCACAAACACTTAAGAGACATTCACAGAATGGCCTTGGAAGGGGCTTCAAGATGGTCACCTATTTTCACCCCCCCTGCCACGGGCAGGGACACTTTACACTAGAGCAGGCTGCTTGGAGAGCCAGCCTGGCCCTGAACACTTCCAGGGATGGGGAAGCCACAGCTTCTCTGGGCAACCTGTGCCAGTGCCTCACCACCCACACAAGGAAGAATTTTTTCCTAATCTAAACCTACTCTCTTTCAGTCCAAATCCATTCCCCCTTGTCCTGTCACCACATGTACCTGTAAAAAGTCCCTCTCCATCTCTTTGATGGGCTTCCTTCAGGTACTGGAAGGCCACAATTAGGTCGCCCCTAAGCCATGCTTTCTCCAGGCTGAACAAACCCATTTCTCTCAGCCTTTCCTCATAGGAGAGTTGCTCCATCCCTCCCATCATCTTGGTGGCCTCCCCTGGGCTCGCTCCAACAGGTCAATGCCCTTCCTGTGCACTGTGCAGTAGAAATACAGTATTGTTATTGCATTGAACTAATACACTGAGCAGGGGACCAGCTCTGTTACACAGCAGTAATGGATCCGTTTGGGGAGTTTTCTTGGGGTTTGGGTTAGTTGCTTGGGGGGTTTTTTAACAGCATGACTAGACTACCTGGAACCTTCAAGGTCTAAGAAATAATTGTCTGCAACAGAAAACTAAGTCATTAGACAAGACAGAACATTGAAATGTAAGCAATTAGGAACTTTTCCAACCACAAAACTGGGTTAATCATATGGGGGTTTCTAATTGGAAACAGAAAGCAGTAACCTTTCTATTGAGCTATTTTCACATACCTGCTCAACCACCAAAGTTTCCAACAAACTGTTATCTGAAAATTAAATTTCATTTCAATATTTGAAAAAACACAAATGAAGATGCAGCAGAAACTTCAGCAAAGTAAAACAAAAATCAGTTTGAAACAGGAATTTTAAAATTTTTTATGAATTAAGCCATACGTGGTTTCCACTGCAAATGCCAAACACTAATTTTTGGAGCCTTAGACTGGAAGGAAAGCCAGCAGGCCAAATGTGTCACTTAAAGCCTGAAGGATTCGAACCTGATGTGTACCAGCAATACAAGTAAGTGTGGACTGCCCAAGCAAGCAACCTTTTCCCTGTGTCTGTTCACAGGCAGCAGCTGTAGTACTACCAACTGAAACCATTTGATATGCAGTGCTCTTCAGCAGTTTGACAACTTTTGCCTTAAATCTTCTGATTTGGTTGTAGTCAGGAATCCTACTTGTTTCCACATAAAACATTCTCCAGAAGATACCATGTTGAACACTCTTTTAATTAAATACTACCTCTCTGTGTTTCAAACTCAACAGACACTGAAACATCTCTTTGCACGAGTCTGAATAATCAATCACCTATAGCAACAAATCATCTTTGTATTTGAAAATTACACAGAATTCATGTGGGAGAGAAAAATGGGACTGGTTATTCCATCTGCTGAATAATAATGAACTGTTCTATCTTGGGTATGTAAACTGTAAGCAATGAGTAACCAGTTAATTTTTTAAGCAACCCAGCAGCAGTTTACAGCAGCTCTCTGATGGCGCTAAGGCATGGATTCAAACCACAAGGTTACATATTTAGCTACACGCTTTTCTTTGCCCACCCACTCTGCAGTTCAGCACAGGACAGTCACACAGGCAGATCCCGTGAATACAAATTCCTTCAGTCTTCTACCAACAGAGCTCTCTTCTACTGCGCCACATAAGAAACCTTCAAATAATTACATTATAAATAAGTGACTTCCTTTCGAAACAACTTCACTGTGAAATCCAGCAGCTGTTCTGTTTGCTGCTCCATTCAAAGGTTCAGTGAACTTTGGATATGTCAGCTCTGGAGACAAAAATCCATCAAGAACAATCAAAAACTGTAAACGCACAGTCTCTTCCTAACCTCCCTTCTGCTGCTGCAGTCTGACTGGAAGCTCTCACTGCACTCCTGTAAGCTTTGCCTTACCAATTTTGTTGTTCCACGCCATCAGCACATGACTCATGGAGAGAAATGCAGTCTTTCTAGCCATGAAATCTGGATTCTGGAAATCAATGCAGTTATACACAGGAAGTACTACACACAATTCCCTATGTTTCTAAGGAGAAAGATGGGCAGTACCAACTTCATCTGGTTAGTCTGGGGTATCAAACCAGAATATCCAATGAGACATCCACTTCTCCTTTACTTTTATGAATGAGAGGTGTTGGAAGGGATGAAGCTACAGAAGATTTCTGTATCTTACAGAACGATGGGTGAATGGATGGAGCATTTATTCCATAAGTGTGCATAGCAAAAACTTCCAACCTCAATAGATCGCTACTAAAAAGAGGAGCATAAAGTGCTGACAATAAAGACAAAAAAAAAAGGTAAAAGATGGCAGAAAAGAAAATACTTTTCCCTGAAGATTATTAGAAGTCATTAAATCTCAACAAAGAATGTGCCATTCCTAGCCCCTAGAGCTTTTTTCTCTCTTAATGTCACTCTGACTAAACAAAAATCTCTATTAAGACAGACTTCAAAATTCAGAATTCCTGCTAGTTCTCTATTCTTCAAAGACTATTATCAATGAATTTCAAATCTCTCTGATCAAAGAACCAGACATTTACTTCCAACAGCATGAGAATGTAGGTGGCTGCCTATCAACACTGAGATCTGAAGAACAGATGCAATGTAATGAGGAAATTTCACTGCAGTAATCGACAAATTATGGAATCAAGTCAATGATAAACATACTTGAAATTCTGACCAACGACAGGGCCTACCATAACTGCAAGCAAGCAGGTGTCAGATGCCACAAAATCTGAGTCTAGGAATTAAGAGTCTAACAGGGAATGCCAAAAAGTATGTATTTTTCACAGTTATGAACTTGAGCGCACGTCTTTATCATGAAGTTTTGGTATTTCTTACAAGAACTGAAAAGCAGCACCAACACTCAGCAAAAACACACCAAGCTGCTGCCTATATAGTCCTTGAGCTAATCACTTGTATCAAAGGAGCACTGACAACCTGGGGAAGTGAAGCAGTTCAAAGTGCCAGGTTTGTGACCCTATAGGCCACAGGACACACCTACCCTAGGCCTGATAACCACAGAACCAAGTGTCTCACAAATTTTGCAGAAATGCAGCGCGTGGTGATTTGGGGAGCAATGCCAAGAGAGATGCAAGTTTGGCTTTCCGAGTGTAGACTGACACATTCAGTCAGCCTGTGCCCAAAACCAGCCCGCAGCCTAGAAAAAGTACAAGATCAGGGCACGCTTTCTGCTCATCCTCTTGCCTCAAGCCCGGTTGTTTGAGCACTGGAAATACACACAACCACTATGTACTTTTAACAAAATTAGATCGCAAGTACTTTTCTTGATGCCTCTGGCAACTACCATCATACAAGACTCTACAGCTGTTCCTTTCACAACGCTGTGTTCTGCCTAAGCAGAGGAAAACCCAACACCTCTGAAGGAGCAACAATCAGCTGACACTACCAGAGAAAAATCCTTACCACTAGTCCTCTGCTGCGTCATGTGTGAGATACACTCAGATCAAAACCTAAATGCTGCTCACAGAAAATTCATCAGCATTTTTAAACTTTTGTTCTTATTAAAAAGGCTCGTAACTACCCTGGGAGAGAGTATCAGATCTGCAGCTGCACTCCAGAACTAGCAGCTTGCCTTCACAGAAGAGAGGCTTACAGGAAGAGCACTAAATCTCTCAAAATCCTCCAAAATTCAACAGCCTTTCATAATAACATAGTTTCTTATTCCTTGATAAGATTTACACAAATAGGTTTTAGTCTGAGAGCTGACTGACACTTGGGTTTCCAATCAACCTATTTAAGCTGAATAACTAAGTACATTGGGATCCTCATGCACAGTCTTCTTGTTACGAGATTGTTCAAACATCCTTTCAGGCTGTACTCTCCCAACAGTCCTGTTTACTGACTCTATGCTACAGGATGAAAAGTTTCAAAATAAAGAACATGTTAAAAACTGCCAGCGCCAGATAAGTTGCTCTAAGTATTTCTGTAGTGATGGATCATTTTTCATATACTGATTTTTTTTAATATTTGCCATAAACTTCCTGCCACATTCACAAAATTCTACATTCAGATTTGAGAAACTGCAGGGGAAAGAGAAATTGTGTGTATATAAAAAAATATATGTATGTATATACATATATACATATCCTAGTAGCTCTGAGGAATCCTTTAGTGTCAAACATTCCTTGCAGACTCTATCGGAGAAACACTCCCAGAAACAAAACCAAAAATACTAATCCTTGTTGTTTCATTTCATTTCTTTGGAAATACATATTTATTCATTACACAATCAGTTTACTGAGTGCTTAGGGAGGTGCAAGATTCATAAACAAGCAGCTTCACGATATGTTTGCTATTTG
Organism: Eulacestoma nigropectus; assembly: GCA_013397775.1. Lineage (NCBI taxonomy): Eukaryota > Metazoa > Chordata > Aves > Passeriformes > Eulacestoma > Eulacestoma nigropectus. The sequence continues at coordinate 1,576,430 of VZTE01002686.1, forward strand.
TCCTCTGTCTCTTCAGTGTGACTCAGTGATTAAAAAAAAAAAAAAACGCCCTCATCCAAAGATCCAAAGGAAAAACTTAGTCAGTATTTTCATTCAGCTTTTAGCTTTTCTGCTGAAACCAATGACAGCTGAGGAAATTGCTTCTCTTATGTGGATTTTTATCCACTGTATGCTACACAGCTAAGAAATAAATCTACCCTGGCTCCTCCGGTCTGTCCAACTCAAGCTGGGCTGCTGACAAAGTTCTCAGACAACCGGAATCAAGACACCTTAATTAACTGACTCAGCCCTCCAAGAGCTCATAGCTGCTAAGAATCTTGTTATTTGACTCTAGAACTACTAAGGAACTGAAGATATTAGGATTTCACATACATGAAAGATGACGTCTGATAAGGAAATCAGCTTAGCTATTAAAAGATGCAAATGAGAAGTTGGCGACAGCTGCTTCTGTTGATATCCCATGTGAATGATTTCTTCGTTTTAGTTTGTAAAAGTCATCTGAGAGCCCTGAGTGGAGGCGAGGAATCTTTTTATGGCAGAAGATTAATACTGAAACATTTAACCATTAAATCATATCATTAGGGGAAATAATTAGCCACTTCACAGACACGACAAGCTACATATCAAAAGGCAGTTTATGAACTATTTTACAACATTTCGTTTGAACAAACAGGATGTACCAGAATAAGGACAGCAACCACATTTTATTTCCATGCTTAGGAAAAGCTTAAAAGGACCATGAAATAAGGCTTCACTGAGGGTCCAACACTGAGGATTTACCTCTGCTTTATCCAGCACAGTCTATGAAATATCACTGATATATGGTCTTCTGAAATGGTTAGAGGGTTCGACAAGGACAAAATATACCATTTCACATGTGGATTATTTTCCAGCGATGCAAACGTAATTCTAAACAGTCATGGAATGTTACCACATCAAAAACCCAAGCAGCGACCGCAGGGAAGAGGGCAGAGCTCTGTGCCCGCATGTCAAAGCTCTGTACAGAAACGGTAACATTTATACAGATCATGGCAACACTCAGGGACAGGGCAGGAGCCTGAGGTAGTTTGTATCCCTGCTTCACACGCTGCCACACCAGGCACAACTCAGGCTCCTTTCCCCAAGTTACCACCTTTAAATACATTTGTTACTCAAATCCTACACGCCACACAGAGGATCAAATGTCCTAAATGGGCCACCAGATACAGGAAAGCCATGAAATACATTGCAGTACAGCCTAACAACATCTTTCCACACACCCCCCCCAAAAGAGCTGGCCAATCCATATTTAAAATAATACCCAGTTTGTGCCATTTTGCAAACTTACACTCTGTAGAACCAATTTTAATTCCAAAACAACGTACAAAATGAGTATGTCCTCCCCACAAATTTAGGCCTTACCTACCTTCAAGTATTGAGGAAACTCTCTCAAAAAAATTATCAGAGGCTTGCAATTTTCAAACTTTTTTCTCAGTATTTGTAAACAATTGAAAAGAAGTTTAATACAACTTCCCCCTCAAACTTACATTTGTTTGCCTTAGTTGAAATACCTTTAATTTACATTTTTGTTACTTTATTTTTACTGTATTTTCTTATTGTGAGAGTTTTTACTAGATTTTTTGTGCACTGTGAAATCTTATCTCTTGGCTTCTTGCAATGTCTTCATCAAAATTCTCCGTTGCCACTCACCCAGCATCATTATACCTGCCTAAGCTTTGAAAAACCAGGCCTGCTTGTAGGAAGTCATTCATCTTTATCCTTAAAATTGTATTTGGCTGTCATCTCCAAAAATTTCTGTGCAGCATTAAAAATAATACAATAGCACAGTAGCAGGGATATTACTTTTTTTTCGAAATGCCTCATTACTGATATTGCTAGTATTGTATATCTGCATCTGATACAAAAAGGTATCTCAAGGGTAGTTTTAGGAACACAAGCGATAAATAATTTCGTCCTCATTTATCTAACAAGAAACTCATCCAGATTTCTATATTCATTCTATATTCATATATTCATTAAAAGTATTACCAACTGCTATATTCTTTGATTGAGTCATGATAACATAGAAGTCATCATCAGAGGTGTCCAGAAACTTCCATTATCAAAGGCAGTAAGAAAGTGCTTCCCCATCTCCCAGCCACCTGAACTGTTGCAGCAGCAAGTTTGCTTCCTGCAAGGCAGGGTCTGTGAAAAGGGAATGAAATCCCTCGAGTTCCATTAAATGCACCAGATGTTGCCTTTATTTAATACTTACTAAAATCATAATAAGCTAAATAACAAAGTGCTGCTAACTAGTTGTGTGTCAGTAGCAACAATGCTGGAAATGGAAAGACTGGGGATTTAGTCTTGACTTTCACACCACACTTGCCTGCTTTCAGAATGAGAACTGATCCTCCCAATCCACTGCTTATTATCTTAGCACATAAAGCTGAGCAGCGGAACGGACTCACAATGTTTACTCTGCTCTACTACTTTTACAAGCTATTCCCCCAAATGCATGGATATGAAGACAGACACAGCCTTCAGCCTGTGCTCCAACAGCACAGCTCTGACAGGGTGATTACCCTGCACAGGCACATGCAAAGGGATTCTTTTTAATGACTCTGCTGCGCAGTGCTCTGGCAATAGAAGATGAGAATACCCGCATCCATCCTCTGCACTCCAGCCTAGGGCTCCTGGTGGTTCTCAGGCCCAACAGTCCAGTTCAAACTTCCAGAACTCATTAAACAGCAGTAAGAACACTCTCCTATGAAAAGTTCATTAAGCAAAGTTTGAAAGACTAAGATTGGAAATTAATATCACAAATTCTTTTAAAGCAAGGAGTTAAGGAAATCTGAGCACATCTGGAGGTCCTTCCAGGGCAGGCACTCCTTTTTCACTTATCACAGCCCTTTGCTTACATCAGATGCCCAGAACCGTTATTCCTTCCTTAAAACACACCAAAATAGAATAAAGTAACTTCTTAAGAAACTTCAAAATTATCTATCCTACTCATGTACTCCATTTCAGATATACTACAGTGCAGCATAACCTACTGGAAAGTCCTATGCTTTTTAGTTATTCCACAGTATAGTAAAACTGTGACAAACACAAAAGATGCACAGGTACATAAACATGAATAAGTCTTCAGTAGTACATAACCACCATTTACACACCACAGAGCAATCTTTTTCCTTTTAATAAAAACATCATTTTGCTTCACCAAAACTACTTTAAGAGAATTTAGAATACTCCAACTTAATGTACCCTAGCACTATATTTCTTTCAGAATTTCTACTGCACACTTAATAAACAACACGTAAAAATCATCTGTATACAGCAAACAATATATTTCCATTACAGTAAAGAAAGAACAGAGAAAGGAAAGACTGAATGGTTGTGCTATAGTGTGTGACAATTGATTTAAAAACTATCTGGATAATTTAACTACTTATTTCTCAAACTGAATAAAGAATCGTACTCTCTTACGGGGAATGGACTTTTAACTGTACAATATCAGGAAAAATGGGTGCTTTGTCGGTATTAGCTAAACCTGGTATGTATTCAGTCAATGGATTCATTGTTTTTCAGAGAAATCACCTCAACTAAGTTAAAACACTACACTACACTACCTACACTAAGTTAAAACGCCTGACAAAACAGAAACCGGACTGGGGAACACGGTCTGTTATCTCAGACTCAGAAGAGAGAGAACCTGTCAAAGATTAAAAACTGTTTGAATCCCACACAGAGACCAATTTTTCAGAGTCCTCATATGAGGCAACCTAAGAAAGCAATCACCAAAGCCTTGAATTGACAGCAAAGGTGGAGCAAGGCTAAGGGCAGAAGAGAGCTCAGCAGCATCAGGCTCACGAGAATGTGTCAGTATCTCATGCTATGGCTCTGTTTGCTCCACATCACTGCTATTGCTTTATGTTATGGGCCACACTAGAAACATAAAAATAAACCTTTTCATTGCCTATTTATTTCACAGTTGGCAGCTTGTACAGAGTCAATAGATGTCCTTAAAATTCTAAATTCAGACAGTAAAACTCTTAGTTTAACATAAACTGTTAAAAAATAACTTACAACTAAAATTAGGCTGGTAAATCCAGAGACAGCTCTTGGAGCACGACATTCCTTGATTTACTAATTTGGAAGGAGAGCCATGGGGTGCTGTCAGTGACAATTGCCAAGTGCTCATTATTTCTCAAAATACCTTTCTGGGGTATCTCAAGAGGTTCTTAGAGATGGGCCTTTCAGGTGCATTTCAAACTCTGCGCCTTTTCTCACTTCCACTTAGTTGCTTTACAATATAACCACAGGACAGGTTCTGTAAGTACTTTCTTTACTCCCTGCTTTGGTTAATTTTCCCCAACCCCACACTAAGAAGTTCACCCTGTAAAACTTAATTTCTTCCCTCCTAAATCCTAATGCACTAGTATAAACTGATGCGATTTGCGATTAGAATCCAAGCTCTAGAAATGGCTTAAACTTCCAAATTCAAGTTACAATGCCTTGAATTCTGCTTCTTTATTCCATCAGGTAACATATCAGAAGTCATTAGCTTGGTCACAAGAAGGTCCCTAAATATTTTTCCAATCCAAGTTCCAAGCACAAAAAAAAAAAAAAAAAGACAATATAAGATCACATTCAAAACATCTATGATGAGAAGGTTCTAACAATACAAGGTATTTTATTATTTAATTTAGAACCATTATTCTGTCCTTATTGATAAGGAAAAGCATACTAGATTTGAAAATCCCTAAAAAGTTGTATTATCCTTTAAAGACGTATTTTATCATTATTGATTCACCAGCTCTCAGGAGCACTATATCACTGAAGTACTGGTGCTTTTCAGACATTCCCTCAGTAAGGATGACTTTGATTCAGGGAAACATTTTCACGTTTATGCTTGGGGGTATGGGAGAGAAAGCAGGATGATGGGGAGGCACAATGATTATACCAGCAATACCACAGGCAAGGGGCAACCCCAGTACTTGCACCCTTTTCATCTGTTTGTTTGCCTTTGGTACCACATCAGCAAGGCCAGAGCCCAAGTTAGAGATGGTTTTTTGTTAAGCTTTATAGTTAAGGACCACACAATAACAAAACATCTTTCCACAGACTTCACGAAAAATACATTGGATAATTTTGCTAAATCATCTTTCTTGCTTTTTTGGATGTATCTTGTCATTTTCTGAGGCACACAGATTCACAGGAATTTCAACTTTTTAAAGGGAAGGGGGAGGGGAAGGAATACTTTGATTAGGAAAAGTGTTAACATTGTACCTCACAAACAGTATTTCAGGACTCAATGTTCCCACTATGCCCTTGAAACTGAGTACCTGGAAAAATCCAGTCTCCCATTACGAGTAACATTGTACACACTTGCCATGTAACCCTCCAAGCAGCCACTGACGTGAATGACTCAATCATTCTGAGCACCCTTTTCCCACGGTCCCTGAAGTAAGACCATCTACTTGGTACCTTTACCCTGAGCTCACACCACCCATCCCTCCAAACACATCTGTGTGTCTATCACTGCAAGACAAGACGTGGTTAAACCAGAGCATGAGAACCATCATAGCTGAACTTCTGGGGAACAAAGGACTTTTGGAGCAGGATTTTTGTTAAGAAAGAAGGTTACTGAACTATTTTCTCATACAAAAAAAGAAGAGGAAAACAGCCTTACAATGTAATGTACATCCATGAAGAAAGCTGTAACCTTCATGAAACATGCTCCATCAAAGTGTCTTGCTCTGAAGGAATAATGACTGTTGTGAAAACCCGGCTCTGGGAGGTGCCAGTGCAGAGCTGCAGAGCGCCACTGAAATGAGTTTTATGCCTGAATACTGACGCACATTATGGAGCCATCTGGCTGTCTGGAGTGCATGGAAGAAGCAGGTTAAGCTATTGGACACAAACATCAGTGCAATGCTGGAATGCTCTGCGCAGAAAAGCAGTTGGGAATGACTTGATATTCAAGAGACTGAGCTCACAGACAGGAGGAACAGGGAAGAACAAATATGAGTCAAGCTGTTAAGCTTTGAATTTGCTCCCCTTAAGGTAGAACAGCACCAAGACTAAAATACAATCAGTTCTGTAATAAATATAAATATTTATCCTGAACTATACTATTTAGCATTTCAACCATCTATTTTTAAAGCATTTTGACAATTCAAATACACCAGATTCCTGCAATTCCAGTTCATTTTTAGAAACAATTGGATGATGCAGCCAGCACTACCATAGGCATGCACAATCCAGAGGACAAGAACCAAGGATGCCTAGTGCTACTACATTTTCCCAAAGATGATTCAGAACTAATAAGGCCAGAGATTTCACACCATTTGCAGATATTCTGGCAGTCATCCTTACAATACACACTGCTGTCGCAGCACAACCCAGGCTATGAACGTTTCTTTTTGGAACTACTGCACTTGTCTGCTTTTCCACCAGGAGCTCTCTGTGTTGGACTTTGGAAAAAACTCATTTAAAATAAAAGAAACGGGATGAACTTGTTGATGTTGATGCAACAGTAACCTTCACACACACAAAAAAAACCCCCAAAAAACCAAAAGAGGCCCCACAAAACCACCAGACTCTCAGCTGTCCTTCAACCCCATGTCTGAGAATACAGCATCACAGATGAGAAGCAGGCAAAAACAAGATGAACAGCTCTGTTTTAAGACGATATTCCTGTACTTTCTGAGTAAGAGTCACTCGCTGCATAGAATGCTCAGATTTTCTGGACTGTTAGCAAGCAAAGAGAATGCAATCTCTTGAATTTGTTTCTAGCCTCACTGTTTATTTATCCCATTTTTTGGTAATTTGTAACCCCATTTTGACTACCAGACTGGCTGTTAATACAAATGCTGGGTTTTGGTCACCCAAAGCATGACAATTCCTTAAAGCTGGTTCGTGCATAAGAAAGGGGAAGATCAAATCTTGACCAGGACACGTGAAAACTGTTTCCTGAACGTACCAATATATCCAATTATGCACACATATCAATTATAAAGATTTTTCTCTGTCCCAACAACAGTTCTTACCTGTAAGAAACCAAGCAACAGAGCTGAGAGAAAAACACAAGCAAAGGGGAGATGGATTGTTTCACGTAAAAGAAAATTTTGGTACAGCTGGATGTTGCTGAGAAATCCTAAAACCATTAAGAATGTGTTTTTTTCCACTGAGATGTTGTGATCTTACAGCTAACATTATGCAAATAAAGTGTTACTAACAGCATAAAGCTCTGGCTGCATCACTTATTAAAATTAATGACAGCGTTGTTACTCAAATAAATCACAACATGAATGAGAACAAAACACTGTTTCAACAAAAACCCCACAGCTGACTCTCCATATCCTAGGTGAGAGAGAATCAACCCACCAAACATCAAATACATCTGTATTTTAGGAAAGTGCAGGTCTGTATCTGAGTTTTCTGATTACTCATTTAGCCTTAAGAGAAATTTCATATAAATTTGTATTTATTCCAAAGATACAGTTTCAGAACTTCAACCAGCACCTTTAGTCCTCATATGCTGACATGATGAATAAAACCTACCCAGCTGTATAAGAGAAAAACAGAAGCACCTTAACATGCTTTTGGTTCTCTTCTTTATTAGTGGGTGTTCCTGCTGCTCAATGAACTGCATTCCAAGCTGTCTGTAAACTGAGATTCTCTACTTATTTTGATATGCAAAGGCTCTGGGGAGGAGTGTAACAAATGCTTTTTTGACCTTCATTCAATTGCCCCAAATTACAGAATGTGTGCAGTCATATGTCATGTAACAGGTTAAAGATAATTGGCAGTCAGTTCAACTTCGGAAAACAGCATGGGAAAGCAAACAGAATGTCATTTTAAAGGTTCCATGCTAATCACAACTGAAGGAATGAAGAATTTGTGTACCAAGATACCCAGCGAACCCCTGATTTGGGAAAGCGTCAGTCGATTTCTTCCTATGGCCATCCTCACTGACCGACATTTGGCTACCACAGTTCAAGTCAATTCCACAGATTTTCTTTAAATATTAAGACAGATACAAACAAACTGCAGTTATCCCTCACCTTAAACAGGTTTTAAGAGGAGCAAATATGCAAGTTTTACACAGCTCCTCCCAGTACCCTCCTGCACAACTTCCACAGCAACTGTTCTTGTACCCAGCAGCTAAAATGGGTGGGAGAAAGCATCACCTGTTCAGGTGGAGAGACAAATCCCAGTTAGCTTCTTTCCTGACTCCTAGGAAGTAATTACCTTAGGCCTCTGGTCTTCTCTCTGCTAGCACAACCACGCAACTTTCCAAAACTCAGGGTCAGCAGATTCTATTGGGTTTTACTGAGCAGACTGAGTTAAGTATTCCCCCATAGCCCTGTGCACTCTGCAACAGAAAAAAACCTTTTCAAAACCAACATAACTTTAATTCTGTAGTTGAAGCAAAGCCTTCTCACATAACTACAGACTCTTTTCTTCGAGGTTAAGGACTGACTGCTGATGTTTTATTTCCTCAGGATATTACAGGCACGTCAGAAAATGCCTGTAGTCTACTGCAACTAGGAGAAACTCTCCAAAACATTTGGGTTTGCTATATATATTTGGGCATTTTCTTGTACTGGCATTGTCTATTAAAGATACTCAAGTACTTACTAGACAGCAGCTTACACTGAACCTTATTTCCTCCCACCTTACTTTGTACCTAACTGCCAACTAGTAATACCAACTCATGAAGTAAACTAGGGCAGTACAGAATTTTCTTGAATTATAGAATAGTTCCCAATACTTCAGTGTATTTCGAGATTTTCTGCTGAGCAGGGCATAGAGTAAAGAACATATGCACACACAGAGGGAGGGTGCAAAAAGGATAGTGTATCATATAAACATATAAATCAGCTTATATGATACACCTCAAACATACCCCCGTGAATGAACAGGCATGTATTAAAGAACAGAAGTTTAACATTGCATTATTAGGGTGCATTATCTGGATAGCTATTGTATTAGAGCAATCAGAGTCTTAAAAGCATTCACACGAAAAATACACTCAGAGGTCTCTGATACTGTAGACAATGATCAATTTTTTTAATATTCAGCATAGCAAAGATTACAATCATCTGTACTTGTGCTCAAAGTTAATTCTCTGTGCAAACTGGAGTCTGAGGGGAAAGGAGACCCTAATTAATATAAATTACAGAAGCAAGTGACAAGACTGTTGAGTTCTTACCCTTGCAAGGGGACAGATATCCTGAACCAAAGAAAGTCAATTAAACACAAAAGACAATCTGAATTAATGGCTAGCCCTCATGCAGATGCTTACTGAGTCAAAAAAAAAAAAAAAAAAGGACAAACTGATACACTGGTGTATCCAGGGATGCCTTTGTTTTGTGCTTTGTGAGCATTACAATTAAATCTCGTCAGTGCTCCAAGACAGGAGAAAGCCATGTGTGACCATGGCAGGGTGAGAGTCTCCCCCAAGGACGAATGGACACGTCTCTTACTCAGCCCTGCACTGGGTGTCTTTGTTCAGTTACAGACAATCCTTTTTGGACTTGGAGCAGGGGGAGAATGAGCTCTTGTTTGTCGGTGGTGCACAACCCACACCTGTGCACATGGCAGGGCTGTGCAGGGAGTGGGGAACCACCAGCACGTGGGAGCTCTTACTGACTCAACACTCATCAGCTCCACACTGCTGGTTACTGTAAATAAAGACCACATCTTGGGAAAGGTGATTAATTAACTTTGCCATTACCCCCAAATTGCTCCAGAACTTAAGATACTGACTAAAGCTGTACCAAAGCTATCACTTGACTGTAAAGGGGCACAAGGTGGCAGTCACAGTGGGAAAGCAAGAGTGATAAAGGCTGTTGCCCCGAAGGAGGAAATCCCCTAAGCCCCGAGCCAGCTCCTAAACATGACACCCTCACACAACGCTTTCACAGCAAAAGAGACCAGTCAGACTCCTGTGCAGTTCCACCGATTAATTTAAACATTGTTGACATTTGAAAAGTAAAGAAGTCACTTACTGCAGCAAGATCACTTCTCTTGAACCACCCAGGTTTCAACACAGTAATTCAGCACTCATTTCTCGGTATTTTCAACATACGCCACTACAGAAACAAAGTATTCTCTTTCTCATTACTTAAATCAGACAAGAAAAGGATATCTCAAAAGAGGATGAGAATTTGTATAAAATAATAATCAGAATGGTAAAGCTGGAGTTTTGATTGAAAAAATTATTCTTCCTGTTCTATTTTTGAGCCTTTTAGATAATAAAATGAAAAAATATCACTGGGGTTTTTTTCATGCTATTGAATGTTCTTAAAATAGTTGAATTTGCATTAGCCATCAAATTATTCTCATTAAATACTTAAGCCACACACTGACATTATTATCCCCAGTGTTATTCTTAAATGTTCACCACAAAGCTCTGTTTGCTAAGATACTGATAGCATGGTCCATACATGAGGATGCATCCAAACCTAACAAAGGAGCAGTGAGCCAAGAAGATGATCCCTGGAGGCCGCAAGTCCTGGCTCAGAGCAGCAGAATGCAGATTCCTGATGCCAGCGGCTCCCATCTGCTGGACACAGCGCTGCACTGCTCCAACTCACACTCGTGTGCGCTTAGGTTGGGTTGTGCCTTTCTTCACAACACATAGCATTTGGATCTAGAAAGCCCCCAAAACAGGTTCCAGCGCTGGGAAATCCAGAAATATTTTGCCAAGTCCACTCCTTGAAGCACGAGGCAGGCTTTGGGCACAGCCTGAATGTGCCCTAATAGGCCTTCTACCCCTCCCCTCCCGCAGCCCCACTCCAGCCTGGCAGTAGCACACACCTGCGGCTCCGGCTGCAGCTCAGGTGAACATCCTGGCTTTGCCTCGGCAGGAAAGGAGAGACAAAGGAGCAAGGACCCCCTCAAAGGGCAAGCAGGAACATGCAGCTGCAGAGGAACACGTCCCTCTCAGCGGAGCTACAAAACATTTTTCTTCCTCTTGTAGCTGTGCTGACTAATAAAAGCATGCTGATCTAACTTCAACTCAGGCAATGGTTGACAGGCAAATTATTTTAAAGACAGCAAAGGTGAGCTTCACTTGAAAGAAGTAAAGCTGCTGTAGGAACCCTACAGACTGTAAGGAAAAAATCAATACCCCTCCAAAAAAACCCCCAAAACAAACCAAAAAACCCCACCAAAATCCAGAAAAACAAGACAAAACATCTCACACACAACCAGACAAAAAATTCCCGAAGTGAGCCAGCTAAAAATGCAGATGCACTGTCACACCTACCATAAGTACAGTAAGGTAAATCCAAAAGTCCCATTACTGGGCTGTATTAGAGTGGTACAAAGTCTAGTGTATCGAGGGGATGCTGTATTAATACAGAACTGTAACAGCAGTATTGTAAAAAAGTCTCTGTATTTCCAACTGATAGGGGTCAATACCTTTCCAATCCACAATGCCACATTTTAATTAAATTATATTACAGTAAATACACTAAAACTTTCATTACTTGATGGCATTTCAATTTCAGCTTACAAATTCTCAGACTTGCTTGTGAAAGGTAAGCTTGGAAAACAGTGCCACCTAATGCTAAGGAGCATAAAAATAGCATAAAAATAAAACTAATAAATGTAAAATATAATGCTGCAAATTTGTTTTGCACTCATCTTCCACACCATTCTGAAATTCTCAGTAATAGCTTAAACTGAAGTTTAAAATGCATCTGCCAAATGACATAACAGATTTGGTAAACATCATTGCTAGTTCAAAAATATCTTTTATGATAGCAGGCACACCTAATTCAGGTGAGGAAGAAGTACTTGTACTTGAAAAGCAAATTCCCAAACTACTGCATTTGCTTCACATTGCTTGAGAGCACCAGGGAACCTGAGGATGTGTTCCAAACTAGATCTATTTCTATCAGTAAAAAATAAAAAGACAGCAAATAAGACTACTTGCAAATCATGATACTGAACAGCTCCAAAGAAGATGCAGAACAGTGCTGTCATAAGCCACAATTCACAAAGATAATTTAGTGGAAGAGTAAACACCATTCTATAGTCTTCTTGGTCAGCTTTGTACTGTATGTGCTTTTAAATGTTCTTTTGCCAAACTTCCATGCAGGAGAAGCAAAATGAGCAGGATCCTAATGTACAGAGAAAGAAACAGAATGAACATGCATTTTCTAGGACAAGTCTCCAGACATCCATCAGCTTCAAGCAGTCTGGAGTGAGGGCTTTCCTCTCAATACATTTTGGCAAACAGCTTCCTGAGGTTTGCTCTTACAGAGGAATGAGGTCTGTGCACAACTGGCAAGACTGGATTTGTTTTCCATAATCTAAACTATGTATTTAAGGGCTGACAGGCACATAAACATTACCCTGAATGAATCAAAGACAGCACAGCAAGACCTAACTACAAAGTTCATTGCAAGTTTAATGAACACGGGAAACCAAGGAAGAACCGCTTCTTTATAGTCTCAAGTAATTCAGATACTAAAATCCAGCCCTGAACATTAGAGACATTCACAATGAACTGAATTCATGTATTAATTCTGCAATGTATTCATTCAAATTACATGAACAGAGCATTTGCACGAATTTTCAGCCATTGGACTGTTAACTCATCCCATTTCAGGCTGTGAGGAAAATCCCATTTTCACTTAAAAATACCAGCACTTTTCAAAATTACGTGCAAATAAATCACATGCAGCAGATGACTCTCCTGCCAAGTCATTAAAAAAATTTCATGTTCTCTCAAAAGATACCATAACTTTTGATTTTAATCCCTCAACTCCTTATTGTATACAACAATACTCTTCTGCAAGCTGATCTGCTGAGAAACTACATCTGAGTTTTTTCCCAGCCATCCTTCACTAAAATCCCAGAAACACGATTTCTGGTTCTTTCAGTACTTTATACAGGACTAACCAAACATTAAAAAAAGGAGATATCTTGCCATGACTGCAGCCACTGTACCCTAGCCCTATTATGGTCAACGCTTTTACACCAAAAGGCCAATAGTCCCACACAACATTAATTTTATCTTAGTTGAGAATTAGTCCTGTAATCTTCACCAGGCCTGCTAAGCAGATCAGGAATGGATGTGGATCAAGAACTTACACTCTTCATTTCTTTTAACTATCATGGAATGCAATGGTACATTAATTAATTGTGTGGGGATTGAATGATGCAGATTTTCTTTACTGAGGTAAATGCCAGTCTGGATTTAATCCTCTTTATTATCTTCTCTGTTCTGTTAGTATACTCTAAATACCATGTTGCATTAGACTCTTATTACCACAACAGCAAAGCTTTTCGTTTTGGTTCTAACACACTTTCATTAAATTCTCATACATGCACACAAAACCAGGAAGTACTCTTCATCAAAAGAGAGCTGGAGAGGGACATTTCACAAGGGCTGGTAGTGACAGGACAAGGGGGAATGGCATTAAACTGAAGGAGGGAAGGTCTAGATTAGCTACTAGGAAGAAATTCTTCCCTGTGGGGGTGGTGAGGCACTGGCATAAGTTGCCCAGAGAGGCCGCCCTACCCCTGGAAGTGTCCAAGGCCAGGCCAGACGGTGTTTGGAGCAACCTGGTCTGGTGGGAGGTGTCCCTGCCCATGGCAGGAGGAGTGGAACGAGATGATCCTAGAGGTCCCTTCCAATCAAAATCATTTTATGAATAAAGACAGGCACTACTTTGGAGGCTCAAGGTAAGTGCTTGCCTTCGAAACCAAACCAGCATTATAAACATCATACAAAAAACAGACATGGCTAAATAGTGGCTGAAATAGTGAGAAGTCATCTCTAGGAAAACTGAAGGTTTGTCTGAAGGAAATAGAAAGGATCATAAATACTGGCAGACTAGGTGTCAGAACACGTTCAAAGATAAAGAACACAGAAAGTGGTTTAAGATCAGCTTATAAGACTCAAAACCTAGTGATACATCCTTCTTCAAAAGGAACAGAATACCTGTCTAGGAATCTGCAGAAGCAGTTACTGTTCAAGGTATAAAAGGAGTGCTCAGGGAACATGATGTTATTGCATTAAGAAAACAGGGTTTGGTTAATTTTGAACTCATTTTTACAGTAACACAGCTTCAAGGTATTTCCTTACAGAACTCCTTTACAGTATAAAGTATATGATAGCACTTTCCACCACCTTCCAATCAAAGGGCTGCTTGAAGACACTGTAGTAAGAGATGAGAACTTTTACTCTGAACAGTAAACAATAACAATCCACTGGCACAGGTGGTACTCAGCTGTGACATTCTGGGCAAATCCACGGGGAAAGAACTGCACTGTCAACTGCGCCGGGAAACCTCTGGCTTGAAAGTGCCCAAATACCAGAAGTCTGGGTCACATGTAAGGTTCCCTTTTTGAAAAACAGTTCCAGGACAGAGAAGCAAGTACATACCAACAGATCTGACACCTGTAGATGGAGAACTAACAGAAACTATTCTAAGGGTAATTTCTGAGCTCACAGGCAAGTGTGATACATTGGGAATGGGTCAGCATGGATTGTGTAAAAGAAGTCACATGGCATCAATCTATGGGAATTCTCTAGTAGCCATACAGCTAAAGATGACTCAGTTGACATACCATTTCAAAGAACCTACAAGAAATTAAATTGGCATAATTGGAAGGAAGAACAGAAGGAAGCATTTACGTGACTAAACTAGTTTTCATTTATAAGTACCTATAAGTAAAAAACCCACAGTAAATAAATAAGTTAAAGCATCTTTAGTTTCCTTTCCTTTTTTTTTCTTATGCAGCTTAGCAATTTACAAGTGATTCTACAAAGAATTCTTATCTTTCCAATTCCCTTGTTGTAGCTGTGTGTATTTTCTTTGCTAAAACCTCAGATTCCTTCAAAGTAAACTTCCTTCACCTTCTTTCAACCATGCCATTCCTTTATGATCTCCTAAGATTCAGTACTCAAATCTACATAGTCCTAATGCTCAGACAGGCTTCCGAGTAACCGCACCAAAGCTGGTGTTTGCAGAACTTATTTTGTCAGTGGGGAAACATCTTTGCCCCACAGTTCCGAACAAAGCTGTCCACATTCCTATGCTATTTTTCCAGAACACAACTTAAACAGAAGCTGCTGCAGAAGGTGCAATTCTGCTCTAAGCTTCCTCAGTGGCCTGTTTACGTGGGTAGACACTGAAACATCTCTCTGCAAGTCAGCAGAATTCACCCAGCTTTCTCCTTGCAAGATAATGAACTGGTCACAGGACAGGGATTTTCAGCAAACAAGGTCACCGCAGTGAAACAAGATAAAAGAGGCGAGAGGGAAACCTATTTGGCTCCTCTTTCAAGTGTTCTGTGATGGCGTGACTGCACAAATTAGTAATGGTGTTAATTAAAGCATGTTTACTTTCCTCTCTGTCATATAAGTGGCTAACCCTAGCTATAATGTTTGGTTTAGTTTCCATGCAGTATCTGCCTAAATGAATATGATGAAATGGTTTTACCAATTCTGCAGCAAAGGCAGCTTTACACTGCTCAGCTTTGGCACAATGTGCACTTAACACATGAACAGGTTCTGCAATATGAAAATACACATTATCATTGCGAACTTTAGTGTAAGTTCTATATACTAGAGAATGTATGCAGGTTTGCTCTTCTTTCTACAGAAAAAAGCAGTATAGATTCTTCTGGTGGTTCATGGCCATTTTAAAATGTATTACCTCTAATACACCATGTGCCATTATGAATCATCACAGGAAGAATGTTTTGATGATGTATGTCACAATTTACAGGCTCTCCTGATGAGGCAGAGAATACACTAATGTAATGCATTCCAGGGATTTAGCAGGAAAAAAAATTACTTTTTCTCTCTTTAGATGATTATACATGAACATATGCTATGCTCAATTCACCCCCACTGACATCAGAATTTATAACAGCAGATATCCAACAGTGTCAAGGTGTCAGGAAAGGATAAGGCCCATGTCTAGCAAATACATAACCAGCACATTTTGTTCCATCTTTCCATGACCTATGAATGATGAGAGCCTTGATTCCCACTATTGAGCAACAGTGTGATTGTTACAGCTCAACATGCACATGACACCAAACTGACTCATGTATTCCATGCTATAGTCACTTGGGGAGAGAACCAAGCAATTAAAGCATTATGACACTGCAACCTGAACCACAGGAAATCAAACTACATTATCAACCTGCCTCTCTAACACTTCCTGTAAGATCTATTCTGAAGAGATCAAACTAACTTTAGGTACAAGGCAGAGGGGACAGCTGAAGAAGATGGAATTTTAGACTTCACTCTGTTGCCTTCCCAGTTAAAAGGAAAAGAAACTCTTGAATTTTACTGCATTGCAATTTCCTGTTGCAAATCTCTTACAACCTGGTAAATATTCAAATAATGTTCCAGGTAAGTGCAACTGACATTACTCTGCAGTCAAAAGTAAGACTTTAGCTCCTTCAGTACACAAAGGTGCTCTGTAAAGGACTTGAACATTCCAATTTAGTTTGGTCTGATTAACGGTGTAGTGTCACACAGTCACATGATATTCAGAATATCCACACATCTGCATTCAATTCTTCGCAGTATTATTCCTTTGCTGCATCTTCATGTCCAGCTCCAGAGACTTCTCCGGGAAGCCACACTGCCCGTGTCACCCAGGGATGGCTGTCCCAGAGCTGCTCTAGATTCACAGTGGGCTCCGCATGCTGATGGCTTTAGAGCATCGGGCAAGATGCATCTCACTTGTAAAACAGAGGCTTCCAGCTATCGTGCCAGTGCCACTGGTGTGACCAGGCAAAATCAGATGCACACTGAAAGTGGGAGGCACAGGGGATGAGGATCATTAGGCCACATCTCCCACTGTGCCTCAGCACTAACACACATTCTCAAAGGCAGCTTTCCTCCAATTCTCTAACACAATATATGGGATGCAGATGTTAGTCTTGCACAGCAGGTCCCACAGCAGATGAGAAGCGGAAGCACAGCTCGGAGCTGGGAAATGTGCTGTCTCCTCAGTGCAACACTGAGCTGTGAATGTGCCTGCAAGAGTTCAACGTGCCCCATCATGCTGCGCACAGGCAGCGTTCCTTCATTTGTGTCATGGCAGCTTCCGTCTTCAACTCTCTCCCAAAGCCATCAGACTCATTTTTGTAATTATATGAACATTACCAGAAGCATAACCCTACAGAAATTACATTTTGGTTCACAGAACATTTGATCATCCTGTTTGCAAGTCCCTTGTTCTGGTATGGCCAGCCAAAGCACAAATACTGACACATTTTGGTAGCATGAGGCACTAAAAAAAGATTCTTCTTTTTGAACATTACATTTAGTCTCTCAAATTTGCTTTATTAAGCAACAGTAACACATGACAGGCTTCTAAACTCCCATTTAGTACATTGTTCTCCCTGTCTAATGCAGTTGTAAGTACAAACTTAAAATGGTCATTATAAATTCGTCGAGCAATTCACATGCTGCACTGATTTCCCACCCAGAGTACATGGCTTTTTGAGAAGATAATTCTAATTTAAGTCTTGGTAAGACTGCAGTGTCTTCAAGAACCGTAATAAAAAGCAGCTCCTGTGCTCTGTTCCCTTGCGCACAGAACTAACAAGAGAATAGCACAGCTGCTGCTGATAACCAAGGAGAATTTTGACTCTCAAGCTAAATGGGAGAGCTTTTATGACTACTTTGGGTATCAGACACCTACAGAGGAAAAACAAAATAAAAGCAAAGAGCAACAGGGAGATGATCCTATAGTGTTCAGCTATGCTAGGATTATACATTTGTTATTCTACTCCAGTAAAACTACTCCCATACCATTCTTCATCCTCCCATTCAGCTGAACAGAGATCCTACTGTAGAAATGCACAAAGACCCACCCCCCAAATGACCCTACAGCAGCACATACCAGTACTAAATCAACACCCAGACAATTGTCTTCCTCAGATTAAGTACTCACAGCAATTCAGAGCCCCATTATCCAGGTTGGACTCTGAGTTTGTGTTCAGCATCTCCACTGACCTAACCTCACCAGTTTCTCCGTAGGGTGTCTTTCATTTCTGGGGAAAGAAATCCCTATTCTTTTTAATGAGCTACATATCCAACCACGACAATCACTGCTTTGTGCACACTTTCAAAGCAAATTATTTCTAGGATCAACATGTCATCTTAGATGTACCTACCAGAGAGAGAAACATACTCTTGCTCATTCTACATACTGATTAGGTTGTATCTCAGATAATTTTAACACTACTTATTCACTTCTAGTCAGAAAGGCAGGAATTTCAACAGGAATTCAGCTCTGTGGTAACAGAAGGAACCCAGTCTGAAATTTTTCATGCTTTAGGCCTCGTTTATATGAGCCCATTGATTTAACCCTTGATGGGTCTCACAGAAATACTGAGAAGGACAGAGATAACTAACTCAGCTTTACAGAACCACCTCCAGCTTACTTGTTCTTCTTTCTCATCAGAATACTCATCAGAATCCAACAATGGAAGTCCATCTGTGAGTTAAATTTGTTCCATGGCAACAGGTTAAGTATCTGCAAACAAAACTGAGTTTTGTGCTAGTATTGTCTCTACCACAGCCTCAGAAAATAAACTGCTCAGTGTGGTCATGAAAACTCCACTGGAGTCAGTTCCTCTTTCAAAGGATGCATCTATGCCTAAAACCCATGTCCATCAAAACTGGTCAGCCTGCCAGTCTGAGCTATTCTCTGCACTCAGCCAGTTTTATCTTGCACATTGCACTCCTCTCAAAGGTTGTTTTTTTCTTTAGTCTTTACACATCTTCAGTCTGTAGTTAGAGTTCCTTCCAACTCTTTACTGACAGAAAAACCGATTTAGAGGAGTTCTTTTTCCCTGCACCCTTATGTTGTTAGCCACAGAACAAAATGATCAATAGTGAAATACTTCCCTACTTCCAAACTAGGACAGTTCACTGGTATCATTTCTCAGACACACATAAATTTACGTGAACTTTCCAGAAGCAAAGCAGGACAACAACTCCTAATACAACATCACATGGGTTTCAGCAGCCATTTACTTTGTCGCAGTGAGAACCAACTGTAAACTCCAAGCGAGCCCACCTTGTACTGCCAGCATCTCCAGCCCCTCGAAATCGGAACAAACTCAGCATCGTATTTCCAGGACATGTTCCCAGGATTACTTTCAAAAACAAGTAACAAGTTTAAGAGAGGTAATTTATCCTATCACACAGTATACTGGAGATGGAAAAGAGAGGTTAAGACTTCCCATACACCCCTGGAACAGCCAGGTACTGCAACAGATTACCCAGCGAGGTTCTGCAGTCTCCATACCACTTTCAGCAGGAGGTTGGACTAGAGCCCTCTGGAAATCCTTTCCAAAATGAGTTATCCTATGACTTTATGATGCAACAAAACAATTTCCTTTTTTTTGTGAGAAGTTTGTTCTCCATTCTTTACATGTACAACACAACTTTTTATTCAGCAATAGTCACTGAGGCTTTGATTCTGTTGCCATAAATAAAACAAGCATTCACAGAGAAACAAATGAAATCACAAAACGGTTGGAACACAGCTTCTGGGGACAAATATGTCACCTACAATAAGCAGGAAGAAACCAAGAAACAGAGTCTGGACTAGCAATGTATTCAGAGACATATTTGAAATCTAAATATCTATGTCCAGTTGTCACACAGCATTTACAGACTGGCAGAAAGAGCAGCAGTCTTGATATTCCAAAGTATTTTCTACATTGCCAGTTAAGCAGGGGGGCAAGGGAGAGTTTCAGATAAATCTGATCAAAATATATGTGCAGGCTTCATTCTGAACTGAGTAATTTTTTTTTCTGTAAAGAACAGTAAAAGTGAAAAAGAGAGCAAGAGAATAGTTGCTTTTTCATTATTTGGACAGAAGCAGTTAAGAGAGGGAAGAAAGTAAGACAGGTCTTTACTCAATGTTTCCTCTCTCTCAATTGCAAGTGGAACTAATGAATGACAGTCCTCCCAGCAGACTTCTATTTTCCCTCCTCAATACCTTAGTCTTTCTCCAGACTGGTATGCTGCTCTTGCCATTTTTAGGGCATGTTGTGCAAGAAACTATTGCTTACTCAGAATAAAAGGCTCTCCACGTTCCCTGAAAGGACATGGACAATTCTCAAACTACGGGACAAGCTACCCTGAAGAAGCACCCTCAGTACATTCTCAGCAAAGCCAGGAACGGGGCTGTGACAAGCAGTAAACATCGTAACACCCTCTTTCAGATGCCAAGAAGAAAAGGAGTGAGTCTTACCTTAGAAGCACCCTCTTGCTACTGCAAAGACAGCTGGTTCCACTGCCTCAAGATGGAAGGGGGCAAGAAAGAATCTGCACTTCAGGCAAACACAGGTGGTACATCCAAAGTCCCAAACCAGGAGTTTACCTACTTGCTTTTGGCACAGAGGGACATACAGGATTCACCTGTGGTAGTTAGCTTAGAGTTAAACTCAGAGTAGGAACACTGCCTTGTTCCTGATACTTCTTCAATTCTATGATTAAGGTGAGATATTCCACTCATCCAGATCTCTGCATGGGGAGGAAATAGAAAAAAAACATACCCATCTCAGAACTGGATCAGTCAAGCAGTTTTATGGCTAACTCACACATTTTGGACAAGAACTGTCTGAGGCTGTGACAGCTCAAAAGAAACATCCTCTATATAGCAGTTAGTGGAGACCCACTAACCTCTGGTTTCACTGATATCATCACCTAAAGTGACTGAGCATGTCCTCAGATGCTCTTGAAAGAGACTGCTCGCCTCAAGCAAAATCCCATTTACTGTTTGTCCTGCTTTTGCTGCATTCAACCCTACACAGCTAAGCTAGCACCAAGGTCTGCAAGGTCAAGAAAAAATATACCCAACTGCATTGTTATTCTGGAAATACCCACTTCAAAAGTTGTTTCCTACGCCTCTTTGAAAGAGTCTACTCTGCTCCCGGTCTGTAAGCAGTCACAGTGTCAGGCAGATACTCACAAAGAAAGACAGACCTGAAGGATGATGTCAGGAAACTAATCATCAAGCCAAACAGATGCTCAGTGCAATGAACATGGCTCAAAATACTTTTCAGGTAACTCAGTATTTTTTCAGTAAGGTCAGTGAAACTGATGCAGATTCATCACTTAGAACCTTGATACAGGATTCAGCTGTATTGTATGCCAGATCCTTTTTGAAGAGGTTATTAACTGAAAAAGCAATGGCAAATTATGTGGATGGTTTTCTAAACTGATTCTAGTAGCAACAGCGCCAAAATATTTTGCTGCAGCATATTTTACAACAGCTATAATAGAGTAAACACAGACAGAAAAAGTGTCTTACCTAGAAGCAGCACCTTTCACCAGCCCAACCAGCACTTCTGGAAAAAAAGCAGCAGCTTCCAAGTACACAAGATGAGCAGCACTGATCAAAGTTCAATTATTAGTTAAGTGAACCTTTTTTTTTTAAAGAAAGGACTATTTAAAACAAACAAAAAAAAATCCTACCACAAATATAACTTAAGACCACTTAGAACTTAAATACAACCATGCTACAGGAGTATTTCTCGAAGACAAAAATAATACAGAGAAATGTACAGGAAGTCCAGATTCAAGCACACACCAGGTTACCTTCCTTTTCAGCACAGGACAAACAAAGGTGAATGTGTTCTCAGTATGGAGCACATCAGATTTTCCTTTTGGAAGAACAGTAGTTCCAAAACCTTTCCAAAATTCTACAGAAACAGTTCATCCTTGTACAACCTTTGCAGCTATGGATAAATGGAAAACTCATTCTAATTCGGGCAAAACATCGTTCATATTTTTGTCTACTCTGAGCAGGTCAATGCACCCACTTTTCAGTTTGCCATTAAGACATTACTGGCTTTTAAGCTCTGTTTGAGAGCCTACGCTGTCCAGCCAATTCTTCTTTTCTTCTTATCTACATAAACTGCATTTAACATCTTTTTGCAAAGGAGTGAGTTTGATAACAATAAAAACCCAGTGCTGCAGGGTAAACAGTCCCTGCTTTATTTAAGAGAATATATTTAGAAAACAGAAAGTAAGGTATATGTAGATTTTTAACTTCATTATATAAGAATTAGTACAACTCTTTTTACAAATTCTTGGATGCATTAGGGAAATATCAGTACCTTTCTATCATTTTAATGATGTCGCAGGGTCAACTGAAGCTAATGGAGCTGCACTCTAGATTAATTCAGAGCAATTAGGATGGTAAACTAATTGAAGGTTTGTCACTCTTGCACAACAACACCACCACAACCAAACCTTTGTGGAAATTTCAACTGCTGTTGCTCCACCTCTCTGCCCAAACTGGAGCCCCATAGCAGTGCTGGTTGAAGAAATGTGCGTGTGCCTGGGCTACTGCTGAAAGGGCTCAGAGTTCACAGGACCCTGAGGGAATTCAGGCTGGAATGCAACTCCCACCTCCAGTCACTGCAGGGCGAGCACCACCCCTGAGCACAAGGGTGCAAGAGCACAGCAGTTATCTGAGGTAGCAGTTAAAGCATTAACTACTGGTTCCATCAGGGATACCTGTGCACAACGCCAGAAGGGTCACAAAGCAACGCAGGTGGATCCTGTTCTCCATTCTCTGTGACACAGCAGAGCACTGCCGTGCAACAGCATCCACTCCTCTCTGACCCCTTTACACCAGCTTTTACCCAGCTGAGCTAACTCATTCACATCAAGGAGACTCTGACACTGTAAATGCTGACAGACTCGTACCCTTTTACCCGTAAATAGCATTTGGGATTTTATCTAACTGGTTAGAGGTACTACCCTACTGCCTGGAACCTGGAGCACTGCAGAGTATATCCCCTACAGCCTTTGCTTCTCCCTGCACTTCATGTCTACGAACAACTGTGCAACACAACGGCCCCAGCCCTGCCCGCTCTGCTTCAGACACCCTTCACACACCAGTGTGAAGCATGGCTGCCTCTGGTCAAGCACAAACCCACCCAACCACACACCGTGGGCTGCAGAACCTTGTTTTAATTTATGTAAGTTTTGGCTGATTTATATTTTCATGTCTTTTAGCAAGAGACAATTAAAGCTGTTCACAGAGACAAAGAAGCCACAAAGATCAGAATGTCAAAACAGGCAGAATTTTAAAAGACTAATTTTGAAAAGCTGCATCACACACTCAGCCTCCATAACAACTGCTTTTAATTAAACCATTTCAAGTGAATTTTCACTGAATTCTAATTTTCATTACCAAATGCTTATGATCCAGGATATTCTATGATTGTGTGAGAGTTTTTTTTTTTTTTCTTTTCCTCCTGATGGACATTGCCATGAGAACTACAGTGAAACGCATTTCTCCTACTCTGGTAATAAGGTATACATTCAGTTTTAAATTATAAAAGGCTATACTTTTTTTGGTGTTGTTACTTTTAGCAACACGAATCAGGCCAGCTGGAGATGTTATTTCTACCCTGGAGAGTCTTGTGCAATGTTTTAAATTGTAAAGGGAAATAAGTGATTCTAGCTTTTATGACAACACAATTCACAGTGACTTCTCCTGGTATTATTTTTCTGGGAATTGCTGCACACTGCAGACTAACATAAACTTCTATGAGCACCTTGAGAGAAATATGCATTTAAAAGTTTATTTAGGCAAGGTAAAAGATTACACCGAGAAGAATATATTAGCACACGCTAAGCAGAATAGAGCCCGATCTCCACCCTGCCTACATTCTCCTCATGCGTAAGTGGACAATTTAGTTTAAAATTCCTAGTTCCACTTGGATGCGAAGTCCTAATCTTCACATTCTAGTCCAGCCCAACAGATAGATTCTTTTGTGAGAATAACTGGGAACAGTTCTTCCTGGGCAACAACTAGCGACAACAAGTGACAACCTAAACAATGTAAGTGTAACTGGATTGCATAAAAAAGCTTCCGAAAGTAATTTAAGAATATTGATACTGAAAAATTAATTTCTCAAGTCGAAATGAAGTAAGCATCATGAGGAGTTCTGTGGTTTTATTCAGCATTAGCTCAGTTTAGATCCTGGGATAGATGGCACAAAATTAAAACAAGCAACTACAGTGTAGGTTGGTAAGCCTGAAGCAACAGTGCTGACACCTTGCAGAATTCTTGTGCCCTACGTGCAGTTTTATCATTCTAAATAGCTTCTGGAATGCCACTCTGCCCACCTTCCACGTGACATGAGAACGTAGCGCTCTCCTAAGCAACTGTTTGCAGACAATACCAATTCTAGTGATTTCCAAATCCATGAGGAAATCATACTGCCCCACTTCCTGCACTCCAAAGTAGCAAACAGTTTTGAAAGGAAAACGACCTGGTTCTCTTTCCACTAATAAGCTTTAAAACAGATCTGTAGACACGATCCGAGAGGGATAAGAAGAACAGTTCAGAAACAGCACTCACTAGTAACAGCTGGCTCAGCACAGAAATAGACCTTGCCACATCCACACAGTGCAAGTTCTTGGTATAACATGAGTTCCACAAAGTCCAGGAGATCTGACCCGAGCTATCTCAATGCACTTTCAGCCTACATTCTATCCATAAAAAGACCATAACTAAAGCTCAGATAAGGGTTTTGACAATGTTTTAGATTTTTAACAGGTTCTAGTTCTTTCCTCACACACTACGTCCATCTTTTTAGAGTACCAAGATTAATTCAAACAAACACCCTAAAACAAATGAAATTGGAAGTCAGTTGCATCTTATAATGACAAGGTGCCCTTTTTCTTCTTTTCAGGAAGTTTCACTTCCCTGGCTGTATTTTCCAAACACTGAAAATAACATTAACTGTATGGACAGACAGTTATGATAAAGTTATCTTCTGCAACAGCTGGCAAGAAGCAATGCACAAAAAGAATGTAAAAAGACTTCATTCTGCAATAGGAATTGGTATTTTGGTATTAAGTGTATATGAAAAAATTACACCAATAAATTTTCTTCACTCCAGAGAAATATCAGCCTAATAGTTCTATAGAAATGGCAGGAAACTGCTGTAAAAGAAACTTGTTTCTGTGGGGAATATGGAAAGAATTGGACTAGTGTACTGTAGACACTTGAATTCATCCCTGTATCTGACTTGAATGTTATATGTTTAAATATAAGATTTGTAGATAGTCAGCCTTCTCCCCTAATGTGTTCCAAGCTCCACAGAAACATCCACAGCTACTCCATTAAGAGCTAATCTGCTTTGACTGAAAATGAGCATTTTTAGCTTTCTCACAAAATTAGAGAGATTCCTCAGAAAAACATGTGAACCACATTTCCAGTTTGCTGGTTTTGCTGCCCAATCCAGTTCTAGGAAAAGAGTGTTTTCCTGCACAGTGTTCTCTATCCTAAAGTGATGATTAATTATTCTGTCTTTTCCCTTGAGTGAAGCTCAGAATAAGCAATTCTAAAGAGTTCTTGTGTATAAACATTTACACAAACAAAAGCTGCAATAGAAACACAGTAGGAGTAAGAGTTTGGGACACAATGTGGTTGGTGTGCTTTGTCAACCTCCTAAAAGGAAGGGAGAAGAGATCTACACCCTAACTTGTTTACAGTTTATATACAAAGAGACAAAGTTAAAGCATTGGTTAAAAGGTAGCTTTCCCCAAAGGAGACAGATATTCAGAGGTGTTACATCTGCTAAGTTTTGTTGGGTTTTGTTTGGTCAGGGTTTCATATATGACAGATTTTAATAAGCTTTAGTTAATTGCCTCTGAAGGACTCTTGCTGGAACCAATCCCTATTCTGTAAGAAAGTAACATGCAGAAGATTTTTATTTGTTCTTCTAAATGAAATTCTAAATTTGTAAATATGAAACTGTTTATTCCCAACGTGTTCAACAGCTGCATTCTCCTGAGACACTGGAATGTGGAGAATACTGACAGAAATCAGTATGGGAGAGTTGTGCTGTGCAAAGGATTCAATAGGAAAGGTGCACAAGGAGCTCTAAGTTTTAACAGGACAACAGAGATGACACGCAAAAACAAGGTATGAAAAAACCCTAAGTGGCAGAAAGAGAAGGGCGCAAATCTCCAAAGGCTTGGAAGAAGCTTGGAAACAGCGACCTCTGATCACCCTGTTCTGCCCCTCTGCACTTCAATTCCTTAATTTATTCTAGTCTAACTGCAACTTCAGTCTTCTCGAAGCAATCAACAAGTCTGTTGCTCAGAACAAACATCAAATTGATTGTTAGAGCTAAACGGTGCTTTGTCAGGTTGCCAGAATGACTCTTTAAAAGAAATACATTATTACAATTTTAGGAAGTCCATTAATGTCACAAGTACAACTGGCCTTCATTTTCCCATGTCAGTGTCAGGTGCGCATACGTGCTACTCCCAGGATGAAGGTAAACTACTGCTGCAACTATTCTATTTATTTCTCTCAGCTTCCAAACTGTGCCAGTTCTTCCTTGCTTTGTAGTCATATGCCAAAGCCTCAGCTAAGATCAGGGCCCCCATGGCAAGCCACAGTCCTTCCCTCAGAGAGATCAAGGGTTAAATAGCCAAGACCAGCAAATGGGAGGAGAAATAATGGAGGAAGCTGGAGATAAAGTTACCCAAGGTCACAGAGCAGGACATGAACACAACCCCTATCTAGACTTCCCTTCCTAATAGGTCACATTTGCACTCACCTTTGCTGAACTTCCCTCTTTGCTGCTTTTTTCCTCAGTTATGAATAATTCATGCTCCAGCTCTTAGGTCAAGATTTCTGTTCACATATGATAATGTTAACCCAGCAAGAAGTCTTATGCTGTCGTAAGAAAAACACTGAAAAGAATGGCAAGATCAAAACTTCTCAGCCAAGAATTTTGCTGCTGGTTTCTCCATCCATATACAATTAGAAATGTTTTTTCTTTACTGATACTGGTGTAATTAATTCTGTTTCTCTCTGCCTGCCCATGGCAAGGACTTAATTTTTGCAATTCATAGCTCAAAGCATGAAAAAATTCTGCATTCAGATTAGCTGTAGCATTTCCTCTGCCCCATAAGTATTTTGATTTTGTAGAGTTGACTGCAAATATGGCAACAAAATTTAGTAGCGTAAAAGCAAACTGTGAATTCTGCTCCTAATAAAAATTCGTAACTTTTACATGCAAGACTGGATCACCCATCCAAGTGACTTGGAGCCAGAAAGAAATTCCAACTAGTGACTTGCTCTAGATAAACAAAATCATTGTCTTGACATTAGCCAGACTAAGTTACTGCATTGAATAAAGCTGACAGACGTTGTTTCTGGAAGTGCTAGAAACAGCTCCTATTGACCCTAAGAGTGGCAATAAACTGACGTTTTTAAAACTGAGATTGTCCATTGTTCAATTACCTAAATCAGTTCGTCAAGGAGAGTGTCCTTTGGCTACCTTCTATTATTTACAGCATAGCAACCAAAGTAGTTGTAAGTAACATGCCTTAAGCCTTTCAACAGAACGCTGGTCACATCATCTGTCATTCTCCTTGAACTCCACACTTAGATTCTGTACTTTCCTGGTTACATTTTCTTTGAGGGGTATAAAACAAACTCTGTATAATTCGAAATCACCCAGAAAAACAAAAAAGAGATCATGTGATGATTACTAGGGAAATGAGAAGGGTACAGCAGACAGTGAGGATGAGTAATAGCAACAGTAGATTTCTTTCCGTCATCCAAACTGATGGTGCACATCTCCCACAGCAGATTTGTATACCTTGAGATTCATGGGGAGAGTGGCCCTGCTTACCCAGCCATTAGCTTCCAGTAAAAACTGCAGGATATTGGGAGTCCTTCACCTAAATTTCACGAAGTATTGTTTGAACAGATGACAGTGTGAGTAAAGATCATCTAAAACTATTCTATACCACTTACGTAAATTACATCACCTAACTTTAGCTCCTGAAATACACCATACCAAGTATTTAACAGCATACTTTATATAATAAAAATTCAACATAGCATAGGGTGGTTGCTATAGTAACTGGATGAAATTGCTTCACGTGAACTAGATGAGTGAGAAAAATGCATGAGATCTCCTGGTAAGAAATCTGGATGCTGATGTCTGATTGCAATGCGCCAACTTAAAGATTGCTCAGTACTCTTCGGACGCTATGGGTGATGAAAGAGAAGACAAACGCCAAACAAAGAGCTAGCTGTCCCTTGGTCAGGATGGCAGATGGGATGGCACAGCTCTCTTAGCCTGTGGTTGAGTATTGTGACAAAAGCTGGATGATAAATTCTTTGGTTCCAAAAAATGGGAGGGTTTCCCTGACTAAAGCATAATTCTTGTTCCCAAACAATTTTATTTACAACAAATCCCATGTCAGAAAGTGAAGAGAAACACACGAACAATGAAGCCACAAACCCAAAGAAATATCAATCTTCAAGCTGAACAGTGACTTTACTGAGCAAAGCTGTAAACTGGCTTGCATGCGAATGCACAATTAGACACAACAACTTCTGGAGATGCTTCAGACTCTCCACCATTCTGTGGTTCTACATAAGCTGCATGTTTGGCCTCTCATTTCAAAGCTTGTCCTGCCCTTAATTCAAGCCCACATACTGTATCTCTTGAACAGGTAAGGAATGGAAAAGGGTTTTGAAAGCAGAAAACTTCCACTACTTACTCATGTTTAAATGAAGTCAATTTTCAGACAGGATGTAGAAACAGAATACAGTTGATGTTTTAAAACCACTTCTAAAAAAGCTCCTGTCATTTTTTCCAAAAAGAATTTCAGGAAGTGGTAGTGGCTGTTTCAGTTCCAAGCAAATAAATGCCTGAGACCTCTGGACTAGAAGCACTGAAGCGAGGATGCTCCTGCGAGGAGAGAGGGCATGTGGTTAACTTAGTCACTGGTCACACATACTGGATGCAGAACTTAAAGGCATAAAAAAATTCAAGCAGTCTTAATTATGTATCCTTAATCTAAAAGCCTCCCATTTTCTACCATTTTCATCTAATTCAAAGCGTAAATGCTGTATTTTTGCAGTAGTTTTCCCTGCTGTGTTGTCTTTTGAAATCCAATAGCAGTGCGAGCATATAGCAAATTAGTCTGTAGTCATTCAAAAGTGGCTGAAAGATGGACTAGCACTAAAAGCAAAACACAGGACCATATTACTGTAGTATTTGAGTTAATACTATATGTAATTGCACTGCTAGTGCCAGCTTCAGCTTATAGAATCTTAAGTGCCAATGTTAACATTAAAACACAAGAAATATCAGAAATTACATAATAAAGAATTGGTGCCAAATGTGACTTTTAACCTCTGGGAAGATAAAAGTTGTGCAAAAATCTTCTCAAAGGGAGAAACCATGTGGTACACAATGTACTGCAACTTGTTCCTCACCATTTCCAGCTCTATGCTACCACAGGATGCATGGGAGGACGTGCAGCAACCTTTTACTGGGAGCGGATCCTTAGCCTTAAGTACAGTTTAACAAAAGCAACCTAAGCAAAACAGATCTCCAGCTGGAGGGGAAGAAGGAGAGATCTCAACGTTCCCTTCCACTTCTGGACATTAGCCTGAGTGCCCAAAGTTACAATTAACACTTCTGGGAAATTAACTACTTGGAAACACACAGCAGTGAAGAGAAACAACCATTACACACAGGAAGGTCTATCTGAGTATGAGCTGATACTAAATTCACTACTGAAAGCTCTGTGTTCACATCACTTCCTGGCAAAGCACTTCATATATCTGAAACTGGTTCATATATCTGAAACAAACGGGACTCAACTTCCCTTTCAATTGACATAAAAGCACAGTGGCATTGTACCCTTACGTTCCTTAAAAATGTTCAGAGGAAACCAACGTGAAATGGTTCAAATGTGAAGCTGACCCAGAAGCCTCCAAAACACAGTTTTTCCTGAAGGCATTTTAAGGAGCATCCAGCCTCTCTTTCCACTGACTTCATTTATTCCAGCCAAGAAGATTCAGATCTTCTACTGGCTGAAGTGCTTTCAAAATCCAGTTACTGCTTTACACAGTTGGTTACTTTTAAGCACAGTTCTCTATCTAATTCTTGATCCAAGTAGTGCTTTACACTCAAAAATTCAGTACAGTTTTAACACAGTGATTACTGTAAAAAGTTATGTCGTATCAGAGGCATACATAAAACCATTTTATTGCTAGTTTTGATGCCTGAAGTGGCCACTTAAAAAGGAGACTAGATAGGAATAAGGGAATAAAGGTAGGTATTTATTTGAAGGCCCTTCAAAGGTACACCCTGGGCAGGCCAAAGGCGACACCCAAGATGGACCCCGAGTCTCGAGTTCTTCACGCTTTTTTAAGTTTGGTTCATTTGCATATCAAGGTTAATTCTCCAATTAAGACTTCAGTTAATGATGTAACTACTCCAAGTTTACCTCCCCTTCTAAGACGTTCCTTTACACATTTTGGGCCTAGGACAATCTGGGTGTCCTTGGAGAGGCCTATTACGTCTAACTAGCATGAGAGAACAGCAGCTAACAGGCTACAAGAAACTTCAGAGTTACACATTAGGCAATACAGGATTTGAAAAATTTATAAGTTAAAACCCAAGGCATCAGTTTTAGAGTAGGTAAACAAAAACACACAGGCATTTTTTTGGAGTGAGGAGGGGGCTTCAGGGGGACATGGGGACAGACACAACACAGAGTTTGGATAACTAGAAGCTATGTGCAAACTTTTAGTTTAATTTATTCAGTGCTATAGGTGAGGATAAATATCAGGGAATGTAGTTAATCTGTTTCAAACCTGCTGTCACAGAACTTGGGGAAAAAAGTAAACATCTCTCAGTTTAGTACTACCATGAGGAAACCACACACACATTTTTGTGTAAACAAACATTTCACATCTAGAGTACCAAAACAGAGGGCAGGACAAGCCTCTTACCTCATTCCTAAGGGCCTGAAGTTCCAACAGCGACCTGCAACTCCTGTGAACGATTTCCCACCACTTGTAAAACCACAAAAATTTTTACTATTCACAAAAAAAGTCCCATTCATGCCCTTTGCCAATCCAAATCCCACATAATCCTAAGTACTCTATTCCAAGTGTGACAGTGCTAGTACCTTTAGAAGTAGGACATTTGATTCAGTGACAGAAGATGCCAAAAAAAAAAGGAATAAAATACCCATACCCCAAATCTGAATCAGCTTGAAAACAGACTGAAAAAGGAATTAGTTCCAGAAATCTTAACTTTATTATTTTTCCATTCTATGAAATAGTTTACACGAATAAACTACAATCTAGTTATATCTTCATAAACAAAGAATTAAAGTATGGTAATATAATTAATGCCAAGCAGGATGTATTTACAGGAAAAGCATGTCAACTAACTTGATGAGATTAAAAATTCATATTAAAAAGAAAATTGCTTGATGTAGTTAGAATTTTATGTGGATAAATTAGACCTGGTACTTCCTGAAATGTTGACTGAGAACCTGAAATGAAACTAAGTCAACATATATCACGTGCTAATCAAATTAAAAACTGATTAAGTGACAAATCTCAGTTGAAAGTTGAAGCAGAAAGTCCTCATCAGGGGAGCAGGGCTTTTAATGGGTTCCTGCAGGCTCTACAGGCTTTTAATAATTTACTTTTTACAATTAGCTACCTGATGGGAAAAAATAACAGTAAAATCTGGAGATAAGACAGATGAAAAAAGTAAACAACAAGTAGGGTGTGTCATGAATGTACAAGGATAAATACCAGCCAGAGCAGCTCGCACTTTAACACTTCTAAGTCAAGCAAACATTTTGGCACACTTAATGCTGGAAGCAGGAATCATTCTGAATTCCTGTGTCACAGGATACCAGTAGGAGCTCCAAAGTGTTTCATCTTGCTGCAGCTTCTTGCAGAGGAACTTCAGCTCTTGAACATGTTTAATTTTAAATGGCTACTCTGTATGTGCATGCGTGCACTCATCTAAATGCACATGCACATCTACAGAACAGCATGCTCTTCCTTGAGTAAACAAATAAGGGGGAAGCACGCTATTTACACAGAAGGATTAACATGTTGCCATGGAGATAAAATACTTTTTTTGATGGATACAAGTTCCTCACTAAGGTGAGGAATGAACTTAAACATCACTGTGTCATTAAACTCCAAACAATGTGCCAAAATCAGTGACAACCAACATGTTCTCTCTAATATATTCCTGAGGACTGGGAAATTTATTTACAAAAAGGTACAACAAAAACTCAGCTGAAGATAACTAAAACTTCCCATAAGTCAAAATTCTGTTATTTAATTCTCAAGCAGATACTGTAATTCCAATATTACTTTCTCTCTGACTACCAAACTCTTCTTTAAAATCTCTAGCTTGAAGGTGGCCACGGTCAGCATTTTAAGCATCTCCAGAACAACCATTTGCAAAACTAAGTACCAAGCAAAAACACAACCTATGTGCAACCTTGAGACCAAGTGCCAGCACAGTAATTGCAGTGAATAAGAAGCCATTTGCACTCACACTTATTTCCCTCATCAGGTTCAGAAATAATGCTGGCAAATTGTCCTTCACATACTTTTTCAGCATCCTGTCCTCATAAATTCCCATCATACCATGATATATACAATAGAAAACACTTGCTAGGAAAGAAGGTAATAAATTTGTAGAACTAAAAATTAATTTTTCTTATGATGATCAAAAGTCTGGAATACAAACTGTTCTGAAAGGTAACGACTGTCCTTTATGCAAACAGGACAGTTTCAAATAATAAATCATACCATATTCACTGCCATAGGCTGCCCAGAGAAGCTGTGGGTCCCCCATCCCTGCAAGTGTCCAAGGCCAGGTTGGACAGGGCTCGGAGCAACCTGCGACAGTGGGAGGTGTCCCTCCCCATGGCAGGGGCTTGGAACTGGATGACCTTACAGGGCCCTTCCAACCCGAACCATTCTATCAGTTTTAGAGCATAGCCCAATATTTGCTTCACAAGCACCATTTCCAGAAATCAGTTTATTCGGCTACACAGGTTAAATAAATGAAAGTGAGGGGTGCATCTCAGACATTAATTACAGATGTAAGTCACTTTTCAGAACTGAAATGTGGTGCAATTTCATGTTGGCTATAAGCCGGTGCCCTTGCTAACTGCTCTCAGAAAAGCGGGCTCTCACTCTCATCTTCTGCCCTCAGGCACTCATTTACAACTCTCCCCTGCCCTAGTGCACATCATGATTTGACAAAAAAAGCAAACTCAAAAATCAGAACAACCCCCATCACCTTGCTATTAAAAGGACACAATAAATTAGTATTTCTCAAGTTATTTAGGGACCCAAAGACCCATTTATATAACTACCTTTCCAAATCCAGGCCTTGCTTGTCAAAAATCTACAATGTTCAAATGAATGATGGCATTTGAACTTGCTACTAAATGGCACATATGGCTTACATGTGACTACAGCTATTAGTGTTCATATCTAGTATTTCAGCATCTCCTGTGGTAAATTACTTCCTGTAACTGAAAAGTAATTATCACAAAGTTATTGGGTTATCAGACTTCTAATGATGTTATAATTGCTTTCATTATACAATTGATTTGTCACAAATGCTCATACTGCAAATATTATTGACCTCCTGCCACTCCTACAACATAATTAAAGTTTCAGTTCAGTTTAACACGTTGCCCTCCTGTGCCACTGAACACATCACAGAAGCCACAAAGTACCTGCAGTCACTCTGCAGCTCAGCAGCCGTATGAGACTCAGGCCAGATGTTATTTTGCCACCTATTCTCTGAATTCTTACTTTCTCCATACTTCAACTTGGTGTTTCAACACCTTAACTTCGCTTCTTTATTCAGCCATGCTTCATTTACCCCCACTGCATCATATTCCTCTCCACGTACAGAACTTATTTCCTATTCTGCAGTTTTCCTTTGGACAGTCGCTACACTTGCACCAAAACCAAACTAGTTTCTGCTTCCCTTTGCCTGGGGAAAGGGAAGCAGAAACTTTTTCTTTTTGGTAAAGTAATGGCCCAATTAATTCACTTTCTATTTTTTTTCAGAGTGTTCAATTTCTGCCTCTTCACACAATTATTTTTCCCATTCATTTCTTTCTGGAGATTTTGTTGAATCTCTCTGAAAGTTAAGAACAGACCAAAGGAGTGCAAATAAATCAGTTTTGTATTGTCTTGTTTTAGCAGCCCCTTCAATGCATGCCTGTTAGGAAAGATTTGCTACAGAATTCTTACCTTCCACAAGCAGTTGTTCTGAAGTAACATGAGAACTCTGTGAGTAACCTTTTGAAAATGAGAGCCCTAAAATCTAATCTTGTTGATCCCTTTATTCAAGGTTACCACCTTCATACAAACCTGAGTAAGACCCATCTTTCCCTTGTTTTTCCTGCCTGGCAAATAAAGTTCAGCTGATCGAGGCTCACGAGCCTGCCAGCACCAGGAAGTTCATATAGGTTGCATACTGACTTCTGCAAGTCTATGAGGTCATTAAACCATCCATCTGCCTACACGTTTTTTCCTTCAACTCAGAGATGTCCACACTTTAAAAGCCATAGAGGATTAAAAACATTAAAGGGGAAAAAAAATCAAGTTTAATATTATTCTATCCTCTAGAATTAAGCCAACATGATTAGGAATTAGGGAACTACATAGACACAGTACTATAAAGACCCAGATGTCCGTGACAGCAGAAATCCTATGGTGTAAGAGTTAAAGTATATCCTTTAGGTAGTAAAAAGGGAAGCGAATACCAAAAACAAATAACACTGAAACACCAAGAACAAATAATACCTAAAAAAACCCCTTAAAATACACAAACCACTAAAAACTCTAGACAAAAATCTTTGTCAAAAAAAAGTAAAAAATAATAAATATTTTAGGTGTTTTGGCATTGCTGTCATTTAAATTACTGCATTCCTAAATTAAGAGGAAAGGAAAAAAACCCCAAACATTATGTAACACACATGAATCACCATTGTCTACAGTGAAAAACAAATATCAACTAACTCTTCTAAAACGTCTGTATTTAGACAGAATTCTTGCCTGCGTAGGAATCTGAAAGGCCATGTCAGAAGTAGACTACATCTGACTCCAGGAGTAGAATAACCCCCCGATTTGCACTGAAGATACACCAGCATAGATCAGGAGCAACTTCACTGAAGTCAAGGAACTGAGAACAAATCCAGCCCTTCATTCAGAAGCCACATATCCATTCTCTGATAGGCAGTAAGAACACTAAGCAATAAACACGTAGATGAATTTTAAAGGGTAAATTTCAGAATCCATACTGTCGCTCTCTAATGCTGTTCAGGTTATGTCCCCATTTAAATGCTTCTAAGGATCTCCACTAATTATGAATATTACACTCTAAGAACACATGGCCAGCAGTTTGATTGATTGTATCAGCAGATGAGGTCTGTCAACAGGTGGGAATCAGAGGTCTCACTTAGCCCACATACCACTCATTTAGATCACAAAAATGATAGAAACAATAGGAGAAACACCCTTGTGAAGCCAGAGTTCAATCTCTACCTTAAAACCAGCTTTATTAGTATGGACATTCATATCTCCCAAAATAGCATTAATCTGCTTATGAGGCCCACCAATCTCAGAATACACATATTAGCCGTACGGACTTGGAAAGAACAGGAAGTCTTACATCACACACGGCTTTTGCACAAAACCTTCCAAACAGACCTGACTGCCAAGCAGCTTCAGCTATGGAATTCAGAACAAACAACACAGATTTGAGGGTAGGAGAGGCTGGCAAAAAAATACAGAACTCTCCCATAAAAAATAAAGCATATGTCACATAAATATTCCAAACTGCTACTGTGCCACCAGTTGCTTAGCAATGTCCTCTAACAAAAAGCTGTCTTTTGTTCCTAACAAGTTCTAACACCAGAGACAGCAATGCTGGTACTCAGGCTTTAAAGACACTTCGGAGGGCAGCTGAGCTGGTTGTGAGAGATCACCACACACCGAGTGTCTGCCTGCACTGCTCGTCTCTCTCCAGCCTGCTCGGTGCCTGGCTCTGCAGTGCTGTCTCCTTCCATGCCCCACATTCAGCAGCCATAGCGACTGCTTCAACCCAGTGACACGGCAGCAAACTGTTCACACTTTCCACTTGTGTCACCTTCCTGCTGCTTAGGGAGCTGCAGCAGTTCCCTGAGGGTCAGAGGAACACAACCAGGGCCACGCACAGGCAGAAGGAGTGAGAAGGAAGGAGTGACAAGAACACTTTCACCTGGCACAAGCTGTTCCACCAATTTAGACCATCTCCTCCATCTTCCACGGTAAGGAAGCGTGACTGGAGACTTGATTCAACTTTCTATTTAAAGCCAAAAATGTTTTCTTGTTACAACAGTGTAGGAGAAAGACAACACTGCCAGTCTACCAATGCTTAAGAACTCTTTACAGGAACTTTACTCTTCATAAGCGTCATCTCTTTTTTCAGAACAACTAATCTCTATCTAGCAAGCTGATGATGCACCATGCAGAGAGGTGGAAGAGTTCAGGCAGAGCCAAAGAAATCCATCAGACATTTTTTTGCCAGTCTGGAAGCAGACCTTTAACAAAAGAACTTCCTTTTCATATGCTCCCTGACATATTGTGTTCTGCCCATGAGCACACAAATAAATCTGAATCCCATTTCTGAGACATTACATCTCTCTCCAGCATGCTCTACTTGAAGTTTAGGGAATACAGGGCTAAAATAAAACACACAAACAAAGTTACAAGCAGCAGGACCAAAATTAGAGACCTAGTTAAAAAATATCCAGAGAAAATTTCTTTCAGAGTATTCATCACTCACATAGCAAGGGGTGATCTGATGGTGCAAATGTCCTTTTGTGGTTTGTGAGTTTTCTAAATGCAAAGCACAATACTTAAAATTATTCACTTATTTATTTTTCCTAGAATCCTGAAATATTGAAAGATCCATCTTAAATTCTATCATGATCACTGGAATTTTTTCTCCCCCAGAACCCCACCTAAGTAACAGAAACAACAGCATTTGATGTTAACAGAAATTGTGAATTATAGACAACAAGATTTGAAACAAGTTATCATTACAAATACCTTCCTCTGTTTTAATCAGTTATCTGTCAGGTAAAAAATTCGATTATATTTTTAATTAATCATGCAACTTTAAAAAAAAAAAAAAACAAGAACATAGATGATTACTGCTGTTATTTTCTTGCTATTCTGAGCTTAAATTTAAAGAATGCCTTTTGGGAACACAGTCCTTTATTTTATGGCAAATGATGCAATTAACACTCACAAGCATGATTAAGTAATTGTTAATTACACAATCAATTGCTTCAGGAAGTTTTTCACAGGACA
The DNA here is from genome assembly GCA_013397775.1 of Eulacestoma nigropectus. Classification (NCBI taxonomy): domain Eukaryota; kingdom Metazoa; phylum Chordata; class Aves; order Passeriformes; genus Eulacestoma; species Eulacestoma nigropectus. Next base: position 1,613,650 of record VZTE01002686.1, read on the forward strand.
TTCACATCCATGTACCCCTTTCCATTTCTACACATAATCTAATGACCACTAAAAAATACTGTGGATACTGTAGATCCATCATTTCAAAGAGGATGTATAGAGAAATCGGACAAAGGAGTATCGATTCTTATCATATGTAATTAATCACTCTGTCAAGCGCAATTCCTTATTCCTGTGCTAAATTCAGGCTCAACTGGCAATAACCGTCCTTGACCAAAGCCCCATCACACTCTCAATGTGTCACTGAGCCGTCCATCAATCCATTCCATATATAACACAAAGATGTATAAGAAAATTACTCTTGGAATACATGCTTCATATAAAGAAATCCTCTAAAATATCTAAAAAATAATGCAGCAAACTGCAGTGATGACTGCACACCTTGTAATCCACAGAGTTTTTGCATTCTTTCCCATGGCATCTTTCCTTGTCAAGTTCACCGGGGGATTGCCATCATTATCAGCAGCCTAATGACATTATAGGGGAAAGTGCCCATCAGGGCAGCTCGGGATCCAAAGGCAACCCTAAGACTTCAATAAAGCTTGCAGAGGTGAATGTCCAACTGCAGCTCCCGGGTATTTGCCGCAAGCAGCATCCTGCCAGCCTTCAGATCACCAAGCCTGGCAGTGTTACAGTCAGGGGGACAGTGCCCTTTACAACATGCTTTAGGCTTTTGGTCAGCCCCCAAGAGCTCTGGCATTTGGACTGGGGGGTCATTGTAGGGCTACCAGTGAAAATCAGTCCAACACAAGTCACCAGCAGCCCCTTAGAGAGGTCACAATATTCTGGCAGAGTAGGCAAGATCCCGGAGGTTTGTGACACTAAATATTATTAGTGCTGCCCAGTCTAGTTAGTGGCCCTATTCCTGACATTTGAAGCCATTTAATTTGAAGTGGAAAAGTCTCCCCCAGATCATCAGGAATGCATGACAGGTATTAGAAGCTGGGTAGTGCAAAATTAAGAGGCAAAGTGGGAAGTTTCCTGACACAGCACAAAGTCAGGCCTGTGCATTTAAAAGGTAAAATATGAAAGAAGGGAATCATTTAAACAACTTACCCAGCCCTTATACCAGACAGAAATGGGAAAAATATTGAAAATTGAAATCTGAGTTTCTCTGGGAAGCTCATAAGCACAAACCATCCATGCACTTTAAACAACTACAACCAGCTCCAGGAAAGAAAGTACTCAAGGCCTCTCAGGGCTTTACACCCTTTGAAATCCTCAGGAACTTACTAAAAGCAGGTGGGTGTTTTGTTATACAGGATTTTGTATGTTGGTTTCTTGATTAATATGACTGTGAACATATTTCATAAACCAGCATATTTCTAAGACAACTTTCTACACTTCAAAACAAGTTTACAAACACTGAAGTGCTGGTAAGCAACAGCAAGTTATCAGGCCTGGATTTTAAATGCTAGGTTTCAACTGGACTGGAAATTATTTAGGAAAAAAAAATTATTATTAAAAAAATTGTCAAAATAAATAAATTTCAAGAACCTAAAATACTTTGCTAAAGACCACTATCAAATAGGTACTTCATCCTGCACCCCTGCCAATAGGTCTGTCTTTGTGCAAAATCTGCTTTACTGAGTTTCCTGCAGCCCCCACAGGAATATACATGAAAGACCCTCTCTAGCACATCACTAGTATCACGTAAGAAACCCCCACTTGTGCAGCAAAAGGACAAGAAATGAAAACTGCTTTCAGTGAAGTCATGCACTGAGCTGATTCCCATCTTGAAATATTTTGACTTTATTTCAAATATGGGGATAAAAAAAATTATTTTTTGCAGGCAGGTTTACTTTATAAGAAAAAGATCTTTTAATGGAACAATTTTCCTTTGAAAAGATGTTTCAAAAGTAATCTTCTCTCCTAGACTGTAATTTACAAACTATTAAGTTTGTTCACAACAGACAAGAACACTTCTTGTGTCGAATTCTATCAAAGGCACACTGGCCAAATAACGTTTTCCAGATGATTTCAGAGGTGAAGGCATGAGGAAAATTATCACCACCCTGCAGAAGGACTGAATTTCCAAGTAGGTTTTACTTTCCTACTTTCCTCTGCACACGTAGTTACTCTGCATAAGCCCAAGTGGGAAGGTGCCCCACGATGAGCTATACAGAGCACTACCCCAAATTCAAAGAGCTTCCACTCAATGCAGGACAGAGCAGCTGCAGGGGTCACCACACAAACACTCAGGGCTGTATGTCCACTGCACAGCACTGCCTTTGCCCAGACAAATGTGTCACTCAGATCACTAAGTAGTAACTCAACTATTTCTAAATTATAGTCTATGCTTATTAAAAAAAAAAAAATCAAGACCCTTAAATGTTTTTTCTCATACAATAATTTGGTGTTGCTAATTTCTTTCTTGGAAAATCTAAAACGCCAAACCTATATGAAAGGCTTGAGAGCCAGGGGCAGAGCCATGTGGGTCAGGCCCTTGAAGCCTGTGGCACTCAGCTGCTGATGGAGACTCACAAGGGCCACAAATCTCACAGCTCTCTGAACACAGTGCATATTACTACATCACAGCTTTTAGAATACTGCAGTGGCATGAAGGAGAAACAGTAAGTTTCAGGAAAAATAAAATGCTACAACAACTTTGGGTAAGAAAATAAAGCAAACCAGTGGGAATGCCTTCACATTTTGACATAATTACTTTCAAAGTAACTAACTCTTCATAATTTTTGTACTTTCTTTGAACTTCCAAAAGCACAAACAGGAATTACTCCAGCTCTAATTGCTCCTCAGAATACTTTTAAATCAGATTTCATATTATAATGTGTTTTAAAGCTTTAAAAGCATGACATAGCTGTGCTATCTTTCATTAAAAGGGATGAGTGACTATAACTGTCACTAAACATCATCTGCATTTGTTAAGTCCTTCTCTTGTTCTCTTCAATTTAGTAACTACCATCACTGCAGAAGGTTGCCATTTTTCTTCCTTCATATTTTGAAAATAAATCCTGCATGGTTTAAGACCATATTTAACTCCTATTGTCTTATTAACTACCAGATTTATGATGCTGACAACCACAACACAGACACAGGACCTGTGCTTTGCAGCTCCCAGTAACTGCTGCAGCAGAAAAAAGCAAGTCACCTCTCAGCTCCTTTCACCTTACAGCTCCGTCTCCGAGATGCCAATTGTATACACGGGGTGGGGGGTTGATAGTCCAGCTTTACACAATGACGAGACTTTTGAACTCCCCATTCCAACTAACAAACGTGCACGGTAGCTGTGCCTCACAGTACGCACACTGGAGTTTCTGCATAGCTGCACAATTTATATTTTCATATAGATCTAAAGGAGTACTCTCAAGTGAATGCTCTATATGCTTTAAAATCGTAAGTATGAGCAATTAACTGAAAGATACAAATCTTCCACTACTGAAAAAATGAGTAATGCATCTTCTAACTAATGGACTGCAAATGCTATAAAAACCTCAGGCTTATAGAAGCGTTGTTCTCTCCAGCCCCTAGTGCTTTCCAGATAAATATCGCATTATTTTAAAGTATAATTTCAATACATGAATAATCTCAGCAAAATACTAGAAGTAGATACCGATGTATTCCTACAAAGATGTCTTCACTTGCTGTGGAACCTATTTAGACTTGTTATGCTTTTTGTGTATTTTAAAATGTTCTTTTTTTTAAATCTGCCAGCAAGGACTACAGATGTTCTAATATACAACTTTAAATCAAATAGAAATCAGTCTGGAATTGACACAAGGTCAATAGAAGCTATGGGCACCTCGCTTAGATACAACAAATCCATCATAAGTCTCATCTGAAAGCTTAAGAAAATACTGTCAGATTGAACAGCACTTTAACTATTCTATTAAATAAGAGATATTGCTTAAAAAACAGTTTATACTTAGTAATACCATTAAAAAAACCTCCTAGCAATTAAAGAAGACATAAGAGCATTAAAAAATCCTAACATGAAAGATTAGTTAGTAACTTCATTGTTACTTCATTAGTTAGTAACTCCATGTAATTTCCATCATCCTAGCATGTGCTTCTTACATACCACTGCATAAGAAAGGTTCTTCAGTTTTGAAAATTAATAAAAAAAAGCTGAGCCTAAGAGAAGTCTGTTGACATACTGAGTCCACTGCCTCAAAAAGGTTACAGTAACCTTCTTGGTTAAAAGTGAAAAATCAATTCTCTTTGTTCTAAGTGGTCTCTCCAAGGCAGCCCACTCGGATTGTTAAAGGCGTGTTTTGGTTAACAATGAGCTAAGCAACAGAAGTCTGAGTAGAACTACTCAGGCAAACGTCTAACAGTAAAAGCATTCCAAGCAAAAGGGGAATTTCTATTGCTACATGAAACTAAAATATCTATGTACTTAGAGATAAGAAGCACATAAAATAAGGTAAGCCTTAAGAATGCTTAGAGGAAGGAGAGATCTCTTAGTTTGTCCCTTCAGCCCCACTGACCATGCTATGCTCTTGTTACAACCAGAAGGTGCTACATTTCTGCTGAAATGAATCTGTGCTTTTCTCTAATAATTCTACAATGACAAGTCAGAAGAAAACTCAGCAAAAGGCAAAGAAAATCAGGCAGTCTGGTCTTAGTCAAACCTGACTGACAACCAAAAGTGATCCATTTTTATATACAGTACACGGCACACTTAGAAAATCAGCATTTGCTTGACTGTGCCCTGATGCTGGAATTTTGCCCCATCCCTGCAGACTGATTAAGACCTTCCACAGGATCCAATAGGAAGCACCTCTGAAATAATTTTATTAATGTAGATGCTGCTGATCTGAATGTGATGAAGAGGGTAAAATTAAATACAGCAGAATGTGGTTCTAAAAGGAAGATGCAACCGTTTTAGAAATTAAACCAACATCGGAGTTAAAAACTTGTAGCAACACGAAGCTTAATTGCTGGGCAAAATCAGAATTTAGTGCTGGTCAGTATGTAAACTGAGCACAATACACTGTGCTACAAGAAAGACTTAGCAATAAAGAGGGGCTGTTCAGTCCCTGGAACAGTTTTGCAAGAGGTTTATCACCCTGAACACATGGCTAGAACTCCGTATGTATTTCCTTTCCCTAGACAAGGACTTAGTTTTTGAAGTGAAAGGCAGCACTTCAGTCTACAGTGTTAAGAAAGAACAACAGTACGATATTGTTTGCACACAAATAGAAGATCACAGCCAGTATGGACAAATGCAGTTTGGGAAGAGGTATTTTGCTAGACAAAGTGCTTGGTGAATGAGCTCATTAAAAAGAAGTAACAGCATACTGATTCGCGCTTGGCGTTCTCTTCTTAAGAAGAGACCGGCCAGCTATCCAGGAATACTGTCAAGAGAACCACCATTTTGTAAAGCTGACGTTAAACTGATCCACTTTCAAAAGCATTTACAAGCTGGTTATCTCAGAAACTTAAATATGTCTGTAAGTAAGTGCTCTACTTGCACAGTGAAGTGAGCTTAAAGCCTAGCTTATTTTGCTTCTGCAAGGAAACCTGATCAGCATCGTAAGAAAACTGGAATATTTTACCAGTTATAACTTCTATGAAGTCTGACTGCTTGACTCAGCATTATAGCTCCTACAGTCTTTCCACGCTAATTAGAGATAAACTAATTATGACACTCACGAGAAAAGCACGTGGTGGATATCTGAGTTTTAATAAATTAACTATGTCATTTTATTCAGTGCCTTCTTTTCCTATTGTGTGCTTTCAATGACATGCATCACATCAATTATTGTGTTTTAGACTACATCTGTCACAGGTCAAAATAAAGCAAAAAAATTACTTACTGTATTTATCATAATAAGATGCCTTATTTTATAATAAAAATATTTCTACTGCATACCAAGCTGCAAGATCAACGACTGCTTTCTGAAACTCATTAAAGTGTAGTTATGCAAACAGAACATCCAGATTTGACTTTCACATAACTTTTGTAACAGTCAAACCTCCTAAGGGGCCAATAAAATTAGACAAGAGGGAATGCCTGCTTTTCTAAACTAATACTAGAAATGTTGGTGGTTACAACCTAAAGCTAACTGAAGTAAATGGGAAGCTTTCTACTGATTTCTTTCATTCTCATCCAAGCTAATCGTACCATCTATGTTCTGCATAGATAGCTCACGTAAAAAAAAAAGGAGAAGAAAAACCAAACAAGTGAGGCAGAAGGCAACAGAAATGGGATTAACTAAACAGCTTCAAGAGCAGAAGGAAAAGCTCCTTCCAGAAAAAAATGTCATCTACATCTGTACAGAAGTAGAGTATCTTGGCAAGAAATGCTGCAAGAGGTGGGCTATTCCGTTTCACCCCCAGGCCAAAAGGAGGAGCAGGTGGACACACACGCAAAAGGTCTCCAAGCCTCTGCCTTACTTTACATGATTCCACGGAATCTCCCAATTCTCAGTGACATAGCATGAGGAAATTTATCTACTACCCTAAGCTGAATTTCGTGTCAATAAAGACAGAGTAGTCACACTATATAAAATCATATTCAATTCTGACTTGAATTTAGTTTAGGTTATTGAGTTGTTTGGGGTGGGGAGGTTGTTCATTTGGCTGGCTTTTTGGTCGGCTGGTTGTTTTTTGTTGGGGCAAAGGGGTGTGAGAGAAGGTGCCTTATTACTTCATGTTACAGGTCCAACAAAGTGAGAGAATGAGCTTGGAGCTCCTCCAAAAGGAACACTCTCACCAGTCCAGAAAGATGCATACTCTTTCTCCTCAACATCAAACAGTCTTTTCCTAATTACGTATTCATTAAGGGCTTGACATATCCACATTTCAAAAGAACCATACAGAGGCCAGTAAACAAGACCAGCCCTGATTTTCTTTTTCGGCCAAATCAACATACAGTATTGTATCATTTTTAGCTTATCTTTGTTCTTTGTTAGCGGGTTACTATCAATTATTGAACACAATCCCCAAGGGGCTATCCAGGGGTATTTCTTTATGGGCTCTTTTTCCTCCCCCCTTCTTGGAAAAAGATCTACTCGCCCCTTGCCCCATGTTCTCTTCCTCTGCGTTAGTAATCAAATCACTAAATTAACTAGGACTTTAATTTAACACAAAGTGAAGTAAACCGGAGGGCTAGAAACAAAACCACAAAATGGTGCTCCCGCCAAAACCAGAATCTAAAATGGTGACCAGAAACAAGAACACAAAAAAGGAACACTCGGAAGATTCTGAAGAGTTGAAACTGGTGAGATTGTATACAACACGATAATCTATCATCTGCTTACTCACCCTGCAAGAGCAAAAAAAACGGACTTTGTGCTGGTAGGGAAAGGAATGGGGAGGGTCAAGGTAGGCAAAACATTTGCTGTTCTGCTGGAAAAGAACTTCAGAAGCAGAGTTCTCCATTTCAGACAGGCAGGAGAAAGGCACTGAAACCGCATCATCCACATCTTCATTGTACACACACCAGGCAGAAAGAAGGAACAAAGACACCATGGAAAAACTTTCTAGTCTGAAGTAATTAAGCACAAATATAGATATCATTAGAATGAACACGTGGACACCAAAAAAATTTGTACTTCTTAAAACAGCATGCAGGCACCATGGAATGGATTCAGCACTCCAAAGGAACATTGCTCCAGCCCCCTGGTTAACAAACACAGATTGCTGCTGAGACAGATCATTTAGCTCTCTCTTTGAGCTGTGCTACCTTGGGTGGTTAATTGGATAGTGCCATGGTGTAATTGCACACAACTGTTCAGCGTAAAATCCTCACTTACTGGAATCAAGAAGTTTGAGAAAAATAGAGAAAAACTCCAATAATTGTTTTAAAGTAAGTTGACAAGATGTTTTTGCTTTCAGTCCACTGAGCAGACTTCTGCCTTTCTTGTCTGCTATAAACTTATGCTACCAGCATGTCAGTTCTGTGACAAAAGACAGCCTTAGCAATGCAAGGAGATAATATTAGACTCTAATTGCTGAAGTTTCAAACTATCTTCGTTGAGACTCAGTCACTGTCTGCCATACCTATTTTTACAGCCCACAAGTGCCTACCTAGTTTCAAATTTTGAACTTTAAATTAGTCTAGTAGCTGTTACACAGTTTTGAGGGATAGTTCCAATTCACCAAAACCTCACATGACAGAAAACATTCAAAATACACATGCACTACGTAATTAACTGCTGAAGCAGATCTAAAGCCACAGAAAACTGTATGTGTTAAGAGTGCAGAGAGGAACAGGAGTCAGAATTCCTCAGCAGGTGACCACCTTTGAACAACTGCTCTTTGCTAGCCAGCAGTGAGGGGAGCACACCAGGGCAGCAGCACTGCAGTGCACTCGGCAGCTCTACCGCCTGCATCTGTGCACATGCCCATTTTCAATTAGGCTTCAGAAAGTCAAATGCACAGAAAGCTGTGTAAGTTGTCAAAAACTTGGAACAACTCTTCACCATCTGACCTTTACGGCATACAATCCCTTCAATACCATAATGCACAATTAGTTCACCTCAAGCTGTTAAATGGTTTTTGCTGCTGGTATTTACAGCCCTAACAATCAGACGCTGCCTAAGTGAATCGCTGCATCTGTTGGCTGGAGTTAATCCTGCTCCATATATCAGTTCTAGGATTTTTAGATCATAAAGATCACCAAATCAAAACTATATTTAATGGTGTTAAGGAAACTATTTATTTAATAGCTACATATACAATTACTCCAAAGAAAGGTGCTATTTTTCTGGTCATAAACCCACTCTGCTGGTCAGCTGAGAAAAAATTGCAATCTCTTAGAATCTTCCTAAAGCTCCAAACCTTACTGGCACCCTGCTGTATTTCTTGTACACTTCTAATAAATAGTGCACCAATTTAACCTCTTCCAACTGAGGCAATGGTTTATGACACACAGCCATCGCTCCTGATACTAACGAATAAAGTTTTGCAATGACACAGTACATTCAGAACACTGTGCACCTGTAAGGCAAGACACAGGCATATGCACTGGCAAGAGAGTACGTAACAAGAAACAAATAAAAGCAAATTAACTTTATGGATTATCAGGTCATTTCAAGAATCAGTGACTTCGGAACTGCATTCCCTCTAAAATCTGGGCTATATTTTGGCCTTATTTGTTGGGAATTTTCATTCACGTTAGAATGAGCCAGGTGCACTACAAATGAATTGACACTCGGTGACCTTTGCCAATGTGATTGATATTGCTACATAACTAAAAAGCAGTAAAGCATATGTAGATCACCATCTGTATTACAGGCATCTTTGTTGGTTTATATTTGCTGGAATTTAATTAAGCACAAACATAGACTTGATGATATCTGGTACAGCAATTACCCCCCCTTCCCCCCCAAAATACTGCTACATCATCTGATTTTATAGAGGAAGAGTTGGCAGCTACTTCTGCAGTTAAAGCATAGACTTAAAAATATGAATGCTGTTATACTTAATTAGATATCCAATATACAGTTTTTCATCAACTAATTTATACACAGATTAGGGCTGGTTTATTATGCTATTACATATATTAGATATGTAAAAATATATTCAATCTGAAAGAAGACAACTTGCAGTTAAAAGAAAAAAATTAATCTGATTAACTTCAAGTTAAATTTAACTCAATGAAAACGCAGCTAAAAAAATACCTCATGCCAGGATTACTAGCCAGCAGTGAACCTGCTACAGCAATGGTGGTAAAATGTTCCAGCAGTGTACTATACAGCCATGGAGTCCTGAGAGATTTTAGCTCTTGCTTATCCAAGTTCATCTGCTTTTGCCTTTTTTTTTTTGTTAATTCTATGCACAGTCTGTAATGCATCTCGATGCTTTACATTACTGGATTCAGAAGCAGATTCCACCACACTAATGTGTATTCTTAGGGAAAAACTGCTTATTATACGGACGCTGAGAACAGCTAAACTGTGTTCAACTTGAGAAGAAGTCCCTTCTGTCGCATGATGTGTGGCCACTCGGAAACCACCCATCCCACGTGTTTCCCATGGGGCATCCATCTTGTTTGGCAGAGAAAACGAAGAATTTGAATTTCAACCACTTTTGCTGACAAGGGAGTCCAATCTGAGCCCACGGGGAGTTCACCAAGGGGATTCCCCCTCAGATGCCCATGCCACCACACCGACCCTTCGAGCACGGCTCCCACCTCCTCCTCACTGCCCAGACCCACCTTTTTCCTGCCGCAACCTTTCCTGCTCCCGGGCATTCCTGCCAAAAGCGCTGCTCTCCTCGCTGCCTCGCACACGACGGTGCCACCCTTCCTCTCACCCGTTTCAGCCATGCTGCGATGTCTCCTCACAGAGCTGGACAGACGGCGCCCTGCCTCTCATTTCAGTAGAGGTCGCTTCAGCACCTGAGGCAAACAGACATTATGGCTGAAAGTGCCCAAGCCCAAAAACCAAATACCAGAAGTGAATCCCTCCCTGAATACAGAAGGTGGGATACCCTGAGCACTACCAGGCCTCCCTGCTGCCGGACAGCCCGCCCAGAGCTGCCCCTCCCCGGAGCCCCCAGAGCCTTCCAGAAGCTTCACGCTCCCGCCCTCAGGGTGCAGCAATGTCCTGCCCTGGGAAGCGAATGCCGCGTGCTTGAAGCGCCCTTGGTTCAGTTCCACACACACACACGGAGAGCAGGAAAACCCCCACTTTACAGCCCTTTTCTTCACAGTAGGGGCAGCCCTATTTTGCTTCAGCCCCGAAGGCTCAGCATGCCGGAGGAAATACAGCTCCTAAACAAGACATGGTACAATAGACCAAAGGAAGGGGTTTGCTGCTTCACAGCAATTCTCTTTGTTGGATTTTTTCTCTGCTGATGCTATTTTAATAATTAAAACATGTCCTCTCTTGCCTTCCGTGACAGACTTTTTTTTTTCCCCTCTTAAGAGTTGCAGGAGATTCCCATTCTAACCACAGCAGACAGACAGCCCGACACCTGAGCCCAGCCAGTGCTTCAGGATCCACAGAGACTCTCCAGACACCCTGAAGAGGCGGCACCCAAAGCTCACAACTCTGCTCGTACTCTTTCAAACAACAAAAGGACATGTTCCACAAGAAAAGGAATTGTCACTAGAAAAATTAAAATACAATCCCATCACAAGCTTTCTTCCTAAGTTTTCTTGATTAGGTATTGTGAAAAACGAGGTTCACTCTCCTGTTAAAATTTAAAAGTTTAATAAAAGGACAATAGAGGACAAAGACAATAAAGCAAAAATACAGCACTGGGTGCCCTTGGCTCTCAGCCAAGAGAACACCTGCTATTTCGGAAACACCCTTTACATACTTTTAGCCTAATGTATATTCATAAACAATTATACATATTCAAACTTTTCTCTATACTAATTTAAATGTTCTAGGAACTCTTTAGCATGGCTCCTCCTTGGGTCTGCCTTTTTAGAGCATTTGTATTTCTTGGCTATGGCTTTGGTCAGTTGTTGTTATCACCTCCAGCTTGGGCTCTGCTCTGTGGTTTCTGCAGATGGCGATTGCTGATAGCTGGCATGTCCATAGCAGGGGTCCCCGCCATACATGCATTGAATGTTATCCAACCGAGCAGGCAGTTCCGTTACCACAAGCATAACTGTATCAGCTATTTTACTACTGTCTAAGTCTAGTTAACAGAAATAAAGGCTTTATTTATTGTTACAAAAAAACTACATCTTTATAGCATATAGCATTCATTTTCATATTTGCAAAAAGCCAATATCATAATATGTATTTTTCACAGGTATCCAGGAAAGTTACAGCACACATCTCTCTGCTCCTGGAGACTTCTGATCTACTTATCACTGAAGTTTGCCCCTAACCCAGAAAGAGAATCTATTCCAAGCAAAAATGTCATTGAAAAAGATCTCAACACGACACAGTCTCTGATTTCCCTGGGAGAAAATAAAGCATGTTTGTTTGAACGAGAGATAACAAATCCAGCAGGCAGAAAAGTTGACAGATAAAGGGATTTGCTTTAAAAACTCTTACTTTGTACCCCATATGTAGTTTTTATGCCACGTAAATTAAAAGGGACAACAAAGCAAAAAGAGAAAGAAAAAGAAACCATCAACCTAATATACTCCAGGGCAAAGGGGTACATCATCCCTACCTTCAAATACCTGACTGAAGCTCTTTATTTTAGTATTCAGAGGAGCAAGGAATGGCGAGCATAAGACCAGGAAAAGGGATTGAAACTAGTTAGTGCTGTGTGTATGTAACAGTTTTACCCGTGTTATTTATTACTGGGATACAGTTCTGTATGCAGCACTGATTTCCTGTTTTTCCTGCAGTAAATGGACGTGGACCAATAATGATTCTTTGATTAGACTGTAAAGGTTTCTATTACACTAGCAATAAATTATTTTATATATAAGGTGTGTTTCCTTTTTGTCAACAAGACTTCAGGCATAACAATGCAATCTGGACAGTCAACACTAGAGTAAAACTGAATCAAACATTCTACTTGAGATTTTTACCTCATCCCTTGCACACAGCAGGGCCAAGACACAAGAACATTCAAAAGACTAAGCCTTCACACTTGTCTAAATTACCTAATCAGCTTTACAATACTGGAGGTAAGGACTCCTGGACAGAATCAAAATATAGCTTTTGTTCCTTTCGCGATATCTCTGCTCTAATCAACATGAAGAAGCTGGTTGTAACAAACTTGATATATTCCAGGAGTATATTATCTCTGTCTCTCTAGGTGGGGTTGGGGGTTTTTGTCTGTCAGTTGTTTTTTTTTGTTGTTGTTGTTTGTTTTGTTTTTTATTAAGTGCATCCTCTCTTAAGAAATTTTAATCATAGAACAAAATTGCAGCATCTTTGAAAACAGATTTCTCACCCTTAACATTTTTCCCTCTAAGGCATATATTACCAGTAATAACAGCCTAAAAAAACCACAAGGAAGTTTTTGAGTGAACTTCTTTGCCCTAATTATTTGAAATGGTTAAATCCCATGCCAGCAACATCAATATACATTTGGCAGTATGTCTATACTCTATTACCAACAATTATAAATATCATTATGAACAGAACTTCTCCCAGTGTTGCTGCCATATAGAATTAAATACGAGATTTTTCAGAAGCTAAGCAAAAATATTTGTTTGGTCTATGAAAATGGAGGGGAGTAAATCAAAGAGCAGCAATTCACCCCTGTCTGGCAAATGCTATCTGAGATTTACAGTTAAATATCACTTTGTTATCTTCCATCTTTAGAAGCATGTAAAAGCTGAACACTATAAGAAGGAGTGTAACAAGCCGAGTATGTAACACAAAGCATGGCTTATTACATTTATACTACTGCTACAAGGGGACTTGATTTTAAGCATGATCTGATTAGGTCCTGCCTTATATTCCCCTATTAACAGAGGGCCCCACTGTACCTCTTCCCCTACTGATCACATTTAATGAAACAGTAGTGAAAATCAGGAAGATCACAAGAGAAAACTGAGAGCTTGCCTAGTAATTACATCTCCTGGGACTCCTTTATGTTTTACCTTAGGAAACTACAGGTCATCACCATCCCTTTTATTTGCCTTTTACTTGTTTGAGCAAACATTTCTGCCTGCCAATTTGCAAGCATAGTGATTCCCATAGTTACAGTTTTCTGTAAATGTAATGGCTAAAAATCAATAGTCACTATAATTCTTTTGAAGTTCATTATAAATTTCAATGCGACCAGAACTAGTTAAGATCCCCTGCCTGCAGTGACTCAGCCACTTGAATAAATCTACACAAATGAATAACTATTTTGGGGTCAAGGCAATTTTTCACCAGTGTGAAGAAAGTTTCAAAGACCTTTTTACAAACCAAAGATTAGGAATGAGGCAAAAATCCTGGGAGAATTAACACTTGTGTATATTCACTGCTGCAGTTTTGCCCTGACCCATTTTCTGGGAACAAATGTTTAGTCCTTCACAAATTTCTATAATATCCCCTATCCAAGTGCATGCTCAAGAATGCCTCTTATCCAGCACTACTTTTTTCAAAACTCTACTGCTCTTAACATCCAAGTAGTGTCTTTCCAGCTGCACTAAGGAGACTAAGTTATCCCATTACACTGAAAAAATAACATGCACCTGTGTTACCTGAAAACATTTAACTAAATGAAGTTGTTTTCCTTATCTCTAAATCTTTGTTTTCAAACAAGGGCCATAGGGAATCCACTGCCCTGCTCACCACCAACAGAGGGGAAGGGTAATACACCAACTTCTGCAGCACAAATCCCAAAGGTTTTCTATGCTCATGCTGTTCTTCTTAGCTCTAAAAAAACCTCCCCAAAATGCAGTGCAGAATCTCTGGGGAAAGCAAGCATCCAGCATATACTAACAAAATGGCTTGTGTTTCTGCTGCCTTTGACAGATCTGCTGAGCAGCAGCAGAAGGCATTTGGCAGCACTAATCAGGTCCTGTTTGGAGCCCAGGAGCCAGCAGGGAAACTAAAGAATTGTGTCAGTAGTGTCTCCGAAAACCACCAGGTAGTTCTACTCAGTGCCTCTGGGGCATGCCATCATTTTCCTCCTGGCAACATTGTTCTCTTGGGGAGTCTGCCAATTAAAAGAAGGTTTTGTGGAAAAGCTGAAAGGGCAAGGCCAATTTCTTTGGAATGCTAAAGGCTCCTGAAATCAGTGGATGCCCAGCATGTCAGGCTGTTGTCTCCCAAAGCTTTGCATATCCTACGTCTGGCTGAGAACTCAGTAGTACAATTACTTCACTGGCAGATGTCAATGAACACTTTTTATGCTCTATAATTTTAATTTAAATGCCTTCTCAAATTCAGAGTTTAGCACTACTAGTTTTTATCTCAAATATTTTACTACATATTCTTTTTTTTTTTTAGAGTTCGCTAGGACAAATTGGGAAACACCTGACATCACTCCTATCACAAATAGGAGATTTTACCATCCTTGCTTCCCTCTATTATCCTTTCAATTTAGACAGCAGCACCTCATCTCAAAGTGCTCGTATGTCCAGCCCAAAATTCAGTTGGGTTACTCAAGCTATCATACTTCTGTAAGGTTCCACAAAACAGATCTTTCATAGGGAAGAGGGAAACATCTCAAGTTACAACAGGAGATAACTTTAAATCTCCCCAGCAGATGATTTAAATTTCTAACATTCTAGGTTGCAAGGCAGCATCAGTTTAACAGCAATTCCAGGGTCAAGGTTTCTGTTTCAAAAAAGGAACAAGCATTTAAAATCCATGCCCCTATTATCTTCAAGCACACAAACTCTAAACTGCCTATCAGTTTTCAGATAGAAATTCTGGATTATAATTTTCAAAACTTCTGGTCATCCCACTGAGAGAGATCACTATCTTTTACTTCTAGGAGCAATGTAATAATACCCCATTACACAGTGTCTGAAGGTCCAAAGATCCTCTGAGTTTTACCAAAAGACAGGTGTTTATCTCAGTGATCAGGACAACATGCTTCCCCCCTCAATATTTTATGACATTTACTGCAGAAGACCTACTGCTATAGATAACATCAATAAATTTGCTCCAGAAACTACCAATAAACCCATAGACTTTGCTTAAAACTCGGTTTTACACTGACTCCTGCTATGATTTGTTGTGTATTTATAGCTCAGATGATGGTATTAATGCAATGAGGCTCACTCTCACTGTCATGACAGTAAAAAACCACATTCTTGCACATGATTGAAGGAAAAATGGGACTTTAGAAAGAAAGAACTTTAGACAAAACTGATGATAACCTTATAGCATGATATATACACACTGTCACTGACTATATGTTCTTCTATGGCATCTTACCTTCTATCCACTTGAAAAGTCCTCAAAGTCAGTCTTTGATGTATTTTTCTTTGTAAACTACTTTTATAGTGAAGTAGTTGGTTCTCACTTACCTGTATGTAATCCAAAATGATTGAGGAATTTAATAACAGAAACTATAATTTGTAGTACAGTTATTTCCTTATAATTAACTTCACTATGCATTTTGACAGGCAGTCTTTAAGATTGAAACTATGACATTTATTAATACAATTTTAAATTAAGCTTACTCTTACTGATGAAAAATGGCTCCCTGGTGCATAGGCTTCAGTTCTCACTGTCAAAATAATACAAAACCTGCATGTTCTTCTGTCAGAAACTCATCCTGCAGATTTCTTCAATGTTTCTCCTGGTAAAACAACTTTTGCTTTATACCCAGTTCTGAAATCCTTTACATTACACAGAGGACATTCCTTTAGGCCATACTGAAACACAGGGAAGCCTTTTTGCTCTCATAAAGCTTAAACTATTTTCAGCGCTATGCTATTTCCACAAACTTAGGGTTAGTGACAGCAAAGGGCCTGCAGGTGAGAGCTAGAAGAGGCATCAAATAACCTGAAATACTCTCTAAGAAATATGAGGTGCAAGGGCAATGAAGTCTAAATTGCAGTGGCGTGTCTGGGCTGTTTGAAGGACACAGCCTGACCAGACCCATTTGTCACCTGAGTGCCAGCGATACCATTCCCCCACCACGTCTCCATGAGGAAGGCTGAAGGGAGCACATTTACAGGGACCCTTCAGAGGCCTTGCCGAGCACCAGGGATGGCTCCACAGCAGCTGAGAGCATTTTGGTTTCCATGGCACACCTCAGACACTGCTTTGTGGGCTGGCAGAGATCACGCGAGTGAGAAACAAACCATCAGCAGCTTCCCCCCGTGCAAAATAAAGCTGATAAAAGCAGAGTGTAGAATGCAAACTTGAATGCACATTGAGCTTCAGAACGTTTATGTGCTTTTGGCTTAGAGTTATAGCTAGGTTATAATGCCTCCTTCATTTCTCACACCTCCACAGGAAAGTTGTGTAACAGTAGCTTCAGATATCTTAAATTCTATCTGATATTTTTCAGTTTTCACCTTCATAAAGGCTACCATGTCAGAAATACCAGATACAGATCTGTGAAAAGTTCAAAAGATTTGTTCAGGGATATTGTAATCCAAGGATTTAAATGCTGTGATCATAATGAAGAGAGCCATAAATCTCCTTTTCTGTTGCCATCTTAGCGATGAGACGAGTTCTTTAATACTATGATAATCCCTTAGTACCATGATGCCCAAACTGCCATGTGCAATACAAAGGCCACAGCACCAAACTGCACAACTCAACAGTGCTTTGAAGTGGTACCTAATACAGGGGCTCAAAGCCCAGTGCCCTCAGGGTATCACAACCAGCAGCAAGTCCCAGCTCTGTGCAAGGCAAGGCACAGCTCAGGAGGAGCTGGGCTTTCACACCCGCCAGAGCTACACACAGAAGCTCCCACATACAGCAAGTTAGGTGACACTGCAAGGCATGTTCTCGTAAGGGGGGAAGTCTAAAAGACCTCACACAAGACATAGGGGTAAACACATCTAATGATATCTAATGAGATTCAAAGAACTGAGTTATTATGGTGATGTCAGCCTCTCCATACCAGGGAGGCCTCAGACTGTCACAAGCTGCTACCATCCAGCAGAGCAAAGCTAAGGTTGTTTGAAATGCTACATTTAGATTCTAGTCCAGCCTATAATAGCTGAATAGTTCAGAAGAGCAACTTTACAAAGGCACTTACATAGCATTTGGATTTTAGGAAAGGGGTTTTAAAAAATTTGAAACATCCTTCACATGCTGTACTGAAGTCTTCTAAACTAACTTTCCCCAGCAAAGTCACCTCAGCTTTGTTGACTTGCAGTAATGAACTTATTTCTTCCTTCCATGATTGTTTATTGTCTAGTGGCTTTGCTTACAACCCTGACCATGATGAACCACTCATGCTCCATGGCACCTTGGCACAGCAATTCATTATACAATAAATCATTTCAAAATACGTGAATCACAGAAATGTGATCATCTGTGGTTTAGCATTCTTTTGACTCTTAAACTTCAGATTTTCAGCTAGACTTCCCACTCCTGGAAGCTCAAGGTTTGTGTGCCACTTTGGATCTCATCAGAAGAAACCTCAGATATTTTCCCTGAAGAATTAAAATACAAGGAAGCACAATCTGCATGGTAGTTACAGAGTAGCTGAGAATGCTGCTAAGCAATAAGAATTTAACACTCAAAAAGTCTGGGCAATTAAGGTATCTCAACAGCAACGATTAATTTTAAACGCAATCCTACTTTGAAATCTCTTGGCTCCATTAACAAATATGTGAAAAGGCTACAACAAAAGGTTTAGATGCCACTCAAAACTAAGAACTTCAGTGAATCTTTGTTAAGTCATTTTGCTTTTATGCTGTTTCCATTCAAATCAAACCTGGCTGAGCTGCTGTTGAAAGTACTTATAACTAGCTAGGAACTCACAGATATCTTCATAAAGATATTTTACTTGAATCTCAAGAGATGCTACAACAACAATGAAATAGGAAACAAAAGAAAAAAACAAATTGCAATGTTCCTGTTTACATTTGCAAACTAGACTAGATGAAATATGAAACACTTTTAGTCCTCAGTGTAAACAACTATTTCATACATTTTAATAAAGATATGAGATCATCCAAGGAACTCTCCCCAGATAGCAGGGGAAAATTGGAAAGTAAAATGCATGACATTTGAAACAAGTGAAAATGCATTGACATTTTATTCAAAGCTCTATCAAAATAAATTAAAAAACCCCTTTCAAATTACCAATTACTTGGGGAATTAAAAGGGGAAAAAAGAAAAAAGGCCAGTCTTTGGTTTACACCAGGTCAGTTCTGCATACAGAAGGCTCCATGTGGGAGGTTTTATGCTGAGTCCAGCATAAAACTCATCCATTTGAAAAATGTAATGAGGGAGCCATTACACAAAATATTATACCAAGGTCCTGGCCTGTTTGCCCTTCTCTTTTCTTGCCTACCTTCTCTCAGCACATAATAATTCTCCAAGTGAAACAAACTGCCCCACCAGCTTTGCTGTGCACAACCTGCTTCATAAAAATTCTATTTCTTCATGTCATGCAATTGTTCTTCTGGCACAACTTATTTTCTTCTGAAAATGTACATTTTTATTAACACTGACTATGTGGAAGTATCTCTTATTAATATTACAATTACTTGTAGAAAGAGGCAATATTGCTGTGTTATTTAATATATTCTGTTTCATAAAATATTGAAGACTTATCAGGTTCCTGTGCAAATTCATACATCTGCTACAAAATATTCACATGTTCAGATACACTGCTGCAATACAAATATCACAAAATAATAACCCAGGTAATCTATAGCACAGTCCCCAGATATGGTATCAAATCAGGAGCCAATTTACATTTACAGCTCTGGAATCATATTCCAGGCTTGATGAACAGTCACACAAAGGCTATGAGACTATTCTGTCTATTGCAAGACATTTCTTTAAATTTCCTCTTTCAAATGCTATTAAAACAAAAGTGAACATCCTGTGACACCTAAATTGCCTTTGAGCCCCTATTACTGGATTTTCACCAGTTTTGTTCCTTTTTTAAAATTAAAAACAAGTACACACCCTTATATCACCATTCCTTAGCCAATGATATTCACAGACAGCCTTGTATAAGCATGCTCTCTCCAGCAAGAATCCCACCTAATGCCTCTCTTCACTCCAGGTGTTTCTGACTGATTCAGCCTCTACACGTCACAGTCGATCCCTCACCTTCCCTAGTTCCCCCTAAGTCACAGTACCGAGTCCCTGCCATTTGCTCCTCCAAACACCAGGAGCGTCCCTTTATCCTGCTGCGTAAGAGGGAAATCTCGCTCACTTCCCCAGCTCCTCCTTCATACCCACGGAGCCAAAGAGGGCTCTTCCAAGCAGCCGAGTCCACATTCCCAGCATCACTGACACCTCCATAGGTCCTGCCAGAAGTGTCTATGATGCTGTCAGCAAGTCAGCTTCCCTGTGCTTTGTGTTGCTACAGAGAGACTTCCAACAGTTCAACTCGGGTACGTTTGTATTACAACCACAGTTACTGCTGGAAGCCATTAGATAACCTGGATATTGGACAGGAACCAGAACTAGGCTGAAACACAGAAAAGGCAGCTGTCTGTAGCCTATGTTTTACCAAGATGGCAACACAGAGCAGTTCTGAAAGTCATCATCAGTGAAACTCTACCCGAGTCAGTTCCCTCCTGCTAAGAGGTCTGAACTTTGTACACCTCTCTTTGTACCATCTCAGGTACCCAAAAATTCAAAATCCTTGTGCTGTTCAAGTGTTCATACATGTACATACAGAGAACACAGAAAAGGAGCAAGACAAACCCTTTATGAATACAGTATCATACCAAGGTCCAGCCAAGTCTTGTCCACCTCACTATCAACTTCCAAAACCCAAGTCCCACTGGGACCACAAGAGCACAAACGGGAGAATTCAGAAGCACTTTATGAAAAATCACTCATATCTAAGAAAACAAGGACAGAACAAGCATCTGCCTGTGACACAAAGATGAGCTGCACTTTTGCCATACATATTTTAAATGTTTTAGTCTCTTATCCCAGGCATCCTTATGAAACAGAATTGTGGTGCACCCTCAATAATCTAGAAAATGACCATATTTTGTGTCCATGCTGTGATCTCTCCAGAGAAGTCCTCTACCTGACAGAAAACACCACAGAGCATTCAATGACTTAGCTGCCTTCCTGTCACTTGGTCACTGTCCTTAGATGTCATAAGCACTCCACACCAGTGCAGGAAAAAGCAAGACGCAAGAGCAGCACCCATAATAGCAGGGGTTTGCACTGGTGACAGCAGACATGGTCAAAGCCTCAGTGAAGTCTGGTTTGTTTGAAAGACACACTTATTTTAACAAGGTTATTGTACCACTTAAAAATAATTGAACAATGTAACCCAATCCAAAAATCTGACTACACAAATACGTAGTTTCTAACCATTCTCTTCATTTAATACATTAAAATGCCTGATTTCAATGCAATATTTTTTCGCTAAAACAGTAAGCCATAAACTCTGCAGCAAACAAAAACAAATTTGAAATTTAAATGAGAACTAAGCCAACAATTTGGTGATACAATCATGTATTTTCAATTAGATATTCACAGTCTGCAAGTGAATTTATTTAGGCCAATGTATCAGCATCATCAACAAAAAAATTCATCATAATTACCACTTTCATCTGGCAGGAATTAGCAGCAGATGTTACAGAACTTTTCCACGTTTATATTCATAGATGCTTGACATTCTCCCATTGAGTTCAAAATATGAAAGCACAATGAATAATAGCCCCATGTTTTGAATCATAATCTGCACTTACTTTCAAGTCTCATCCTGGACTGCAGCAGCCATTGCTCTTCAGCCTTGGTCTTAGCAAGACAATTTGCTCCACGGAAAGGACACGAAACATTAAAATGGAACATTGGCTTGCAGGTCAATTACAGCCCAATCACTGTAAATATTCCCTGACCACTCTGATTTCTGTGGACACCACACACTTACTTCACACATCAGTAAGAAGTGTCAATCCTACTTTCTAGCCCTCTGGTAACCTTAAAATCTAAGAGTATTAGATTTTACTTATAGAGTTGGACAGGTCTCTAAACTCTACTGCATTAAAGAATATTTACTTCGTCCAACCACACTTACCAATACAAATATTTACTGAGTAACGATAAGATTTGTGATTCATGGATGAAAAAAAAACAAACTCAAAAAACAATACATGGGAAAAACCCCCCACACACACAAAAAGACCCACAATAACAACACATTGTCTGCCCAAGCAAAATTATCCAAATTATCCCCCTTCTTTCTGCTGGTTAGGAATCACATAGCTCATAGTGGTGACAAAGTTTGGAAAGGGCAGAAAGGAAGCTTCTCTTAGGTACCTGCATTGCACACAGGATTTCTAGGGAAATCATGAATCAGATGATGAAACTCCAATTTCTTAACATACCTACAGACATCTTTTGCTTTCACATGCAGGAACATCATCCAGGAACTAAGTGTACCGAAGGTGGCTTTTTTTCCTTTTCTTTGTCAAAGGATTAATTTTTCAATAAATTGATTTACTGCATTAAGATGAGTACTCAGACAAGGGAAGTAGCAGGGACCTGTGGCAAGGAGCACACAGAGAGGAGGAGACGGCTGCCTTTTTCTTGGGTGCTGCATGTGTTTCCACTGCCTCCTGAGATACAGCAACCAGGGATTAAAATGCAAAGGATGTAACAGGAAGAGACATTTGTTTCCACACCTTTTTAAGTCCCCTTGCTCTCCCAGATGATACGAAATCTCCAAGACTACCTTGATATGTCTTTCTAGTTTGCTGTTTTGCACTCTGCTACAGTCTGGCTCCAGACTGGGCAGTGTGAGGACTCCCAGCACACCACAGAAGAGGCCAGGGAATGCTCTAGGGGGAAGGCAAGAAGAGTGGTGGGAGGAAAGCCAACCCCAAAGCTTAATTTTTATTTTCCTTCTAATCAGGCAGGTACACCTACCAGCATCCTAAAAGAGACACAGAGACATCCTCAGAGACAAAACCTAGAGAAGGTGGCAGGAAGGACAATAGGTATTACAAGATCAACAGTGGCACTCTAGCAAGGAAATAAAAGGAAAGCCATGGTGCCTTAGATAAAATACTACTTGTAGCCCATAGCTAGCAAGGTACAGAAAAAGTCCTGATGTGCCCTTAATTCCTATTTTACAGTACAGTACACAAGCAAAGAAGCAAAAGACTGCATTGTACAAAAAATATACAGACTACATAAACTGGTAATAAACCTGAAATATTCATGCAGTGTCACTCTGTCAAGGCATGTTTAGTCTACCAGCTAAAACACTAGCAAGAAAAAGCCCACAGCACTGCAGTACTCCCATTTATGACTGAAAAAAATAGAAATATAACTTCTGTCTTACTGAAACCCTGTATTTCCTTAAAACTACAGATTATTACATTTAATTAAAATGTAGTGAGGGAAGGATATTAATTTGAGTCTGATTAAAATTACAAATAGTTATAAATCTGTACTTGGAGTTAAATATTCCTGCAAACAGCTGTACAATGTCACTTTTACTGAACTAGATAAAGAGTATGTTACCTGGTGTTAAAGGAACTGGATATCAAGATAGGAAATGAAAAAATATGCTGTATGTATACCTTTAAGTATGCTTGATTAGTTAAAATGTAGCTACATTTATCATTTTGAGTTAATGGTGAATAGCAATGTTTTTAATGCAATATAAATTGTTACTGAGAACTGGGAATACATAGAGCTTTATGTTGTTGGTTTGGGGGTTTTTGTTTCTTTTGGTTTTAATAAAGTAAAAAAAAATAGCCCTCCTTGCAAGCATCAGTAAGCAGAGAGACTCTGCTCCCATCCCCAACAACTCTTGCTATTTTCAAGATACAAATGCAAGAAAGCACTTCCAAACTGCACAGCATAGCCATAAGGCTTTTATCACAATTCTTGTAGGTCTCCTGTTTAATGAAATACCAATAGAGTGGAAGGTAATTATAAACAGTAACCTGGAGGGCAGGAACCAGTTGTACTGTTCCCAAAGCTGGCTCAGACATCTAAGAGAAAGATAAATCTGACAGAGAGTGAGCATTGTAATATTAACTATTAATGGATTTTAATCAATGTTTTCTAGATTGTTCTGGGAAAATGTAATGTAGCAGGGGAAGGTAGCAAGCACTGCCATACCCACTGGGCTCAACTTTCCTTTTCATACAATATTCCTGAACATTTGTCTATAAACAGTAGTTTTTACAAACACAAAAGTAAAAGCATCTCATGTGTATCAGCTGCAGTATCCATGGGATACCTCTGCTCCTTCTGGAGCTCATTCCTGATTCACAAAGCAAGACTCCCTTCCTTCCTCAACTATGTGCCATTCATTTTCCCTTTAGTCTTCTTGATATTTTCAAACCCTTAAGCTACCCACAGATAAACATACCCAGTAGAATGCAGGAAGATCCACAAGTTTCCAAATAAGTCATCTCTCCTTTCAACCAAACAGTTTTCTTTTACAAGCAAAGAGTTTCTTCTTCTACCAAGTTAAATTTTGGATAAGTTCTTTGTTAAAAAGCTTGACACAGAAGAGATACAGGAATTGCCTGGCCTCCCTGAAGACAAGCAGGAATATTACTTCATGACACATACACCAACAAGATGCTGAGAGCGTGGGTTACATTCCATGGATGTAGAGATTCCAAGTATTTCATGACTATGAAGAACCAAGCACCACATAAACAGAGGTTGTCTATCAAATACAAAGTTCCTCTCAAAATTGGTGTTACAGGGCAATAGACAAACCAGTGACACATTGGGATCATGAACTACATCCCACAATAGGTCAGGTAAAAGCACAACACAACCACTGAAAATGAAAAACAGGAGGTCGCTGTATCTCAGGGTCTGTCTTACATACAGAATTCCAGTTCTCATTCTACGAATTCCCATAAAACAAAAAAAGGGGGGAATGGAGGGTGAAAAAAAATCCTCTGTTTTACCTTAGCACCACAGAAGTATGTGTGCACCTTGTTTTTGGACAGCAGTTTCCTCTTGGAAGCAAGTATTTGCATTTCCAACTGGTTTTTGTCTTTCCTGCTGGACAGATCTTTAGGCAGTGTTAATCAGATTGAGGATTTGCATAGTTCCATTTGTCTGAAGCACAGCTGTTCCAGGTTGTGCAGGTACCTGCCCACGCAAGCTGAGCAGGCAGAGCGGATCAGAACAACAAACATTCCACCCTCCTCAGAAAATCCAGGAGCGAGGGCCAGTGTACTCTGTGGACAAACTACACATCTCAAAGCACAGTCATGTATGATGCCTACCCTTGACAAGCTGAGGCAAAGAGGGGGTATATATATTTAACTAAGGAGGGATTTTCCACTGTCATGCCCAGCACAGGGAATGGGAATATGACAAGGAGCCAAGGAAACGTGTCCATGGGAAGGCAGGCTCCCCTGTGCAGGTCCATTGGCCCAATGGTGCAGAGCAAAGAAAGGCTCCTATCCCACAAGACACGCTCACGCTGTGCCACGCCACACTCCCCCTCAGGGAAAACCAAACAAAAGCTTCCTGTGTTTGCCTGAGGTGCTCAGTGCCATGCAGGAACACTTCCTTGGGTTCTGGCTCTCGTCACTGTGCACAGTCATTGCTGATGTTAGAGAGTTCAGAGATCCATGGGCCTTCATTTCCCTGCTCAGAGCTCCACGTAATCCCTCAAAGAGTTATTTCTCTGTGTTACAGCATTCCATAATAAGTCTTTCCATATCTGAGTTTTCCCTTCACTGCTTGCAAACTGACATTGTTTAAAGTCAGTGAAGCAGAGAATGCAAAGACTGAAGTAAATATAGCTAGAGCTAGACTGCCTGATTTGGCTTCAGAAAGGGGGGGTGGAGAGACAAAGCGAGCTGTGAAAATTACACACATTACAATGCTAATTAAACCTTGTCTTTTCCATCTCACTAGAATATTTCAAGTTTTCTATAAACTGTAGCTCAGTACCAACTTCAGAGCAATCTGTCACTTCCAAGCTTCTCAAATACCCAAGTATAGACTTCTAAGCCTAAATTTAGTCACCTGATTTGAAAAATTGTTCTCCTGAAAGGGATTCTGGTGGAAGCTTCTTGATTGCAAATTAGGGTCTGGGTGCAGGTTCAGACTGAAACAAATGACATCATTCAGGAGCAGAGCTTGTTTAACTTTAAAATGTCTACATCAGACCTGTGCTTCGAGTCACACATTCTCACTTTTTTTAAAAAGGGTGTAAGATCTGGGACTGACGGGGTAGGAAATGCAGAACACTGCATTTTGGCGAACTTCTCCCACCTGAGAATAAAAAGATTGCACTGCTTGGTTTTGAAATACTAGTAAGAAGGCACATCAAATCCCATAGACAGAAGTTATCCTTAATTAAGCAGTACAAAGCCGTCTGTGACAGCCTGGTTGATAAATCACAGCAGAGTGACTGACTACAACTACAGCAGTGGAACAAAAAACAGTCTTAAGTAGCTGGATGTGATTAGCATTCAGAGATAGAAAACAGCGTCTTGCACACGTAAAAGAATGCCTTCGTTTTGCTGCTCTTGAGGACCAGAGCTGGTCAGGAAGAACCAAGTGGGCTCTCAGTAAACCTTAGAAGCAATCCTTGCAACTCGTGAGTTGCATATTAAATAATACTGAAAGCTTACATTGGAATTTAAACTATCTGGAGAAAATCATGGGAACTATGCATGGACAGGAGCCAGAAAGGATTGGATTGCAAAAGAAATTCTCTGAATCAATGAAACTGTAAATGGAACATACTAAAAGGAGCCCCCAATTGCTGAAGCACATTTATTTCCACTGAGAAAACAAACTCCTACTTTTAAAGTTATTTTCTACTTTTTCTTGAGTTTTCTAAGATCCTTCTTTTCTGGCAGGATACCTTTTGCTAATTCAATGTTGCTAGTGTAACTGCTGGATTTGTGAAAAGCTTTAAATGAACAGAATACAAGATGAAAGCCCCAAGGAAGAGCCGAGAGCTGGCTGCTAAGCCAGGTCCTGTACTTGGACACCTGAATTAAAGCTCTCACTCCCATTCACTGCCTTTGTCACTGAACATAAGCAATGCACAGCAAATGAGCCCTAAAACTCGGGTTCTTTATAAAAAACACTTTTACAAACCTTCGTTAGACTGATGATGACTCGGTTTTATATGATTTTAGTAAACAACATTATACTTTAAACTGTTTTATTATTTTAAAATAAAAGAAGTTTAGGACATTTTAAAATGTGAAATGCATAGGAGTTTCAAACTGAACATCAGACATTTGAAACTTTTTTCTCATTTTCCAAGGCAAACAACTGGGCACCTACAGGACAGTTTTAAGATGCTCTTTAAATTATAGCCATATTTCATACAGTGTGTAAAGCTGCCAATTCCTGACCTCACAGATCAGACAGTCGGCCAACCAACTAAGGTTTTTGCCTATAATGGATTGCAGAAGATGGATTTAAAACCAAAATTGTTTAGGCCTGGCTTTAAAATTAACAGAACTATGGTTTAACTTGTGTTATAAAATTTGAATTATTCTGTTGGTTTCACAGCTTGTTTCATTACTCTTTCATCACAGTATGTTCAGACTGCTTTAATCAACATCATGAAAGCCAGACAATGTTCCTTCTTGCTGCAACATTCCTGCTCATGACTCTGCAATGGGGAACACAGCAGAAGGAGAATTTAAGAGCATTGTGGTGGAGAATACCAAAATCTGACCTCCAGTTTCCAAGTCACACAGACCATGAAGCACTGACAGATACAAAAACCCCAAACAAACCAGCTTTTAGGGCCTAGCCCCTCAATCTTATCCACCCAAATAGAGTCTCATGTGCACGTGGGACATTGTTCAACTCCAAGTCAGTCCTGTTGTATTGGCATTTGTACTGACCAGGGCAAGCCTTTGGCCATCCAAGTCCAGATTTTCTTTACGTGAAAATCACAGAGTCAGTTTTAAATGTCTGGGGGAATTGCATGGGGTTGCTACAGCTAAAAGATCACCAACCTGAAAAAGAAAAATCTCGAGATGCAAAGAGCAGACTTAATTTAGTTTTGCAGTGGAGTTAAGGCCTGTTCCTCCCATCCCAGTCACATCTACGTGAGTAACAAATGCAAGCACAGACTGGGGCAGATGAAACACTGCAGCCAGTGCAGAGCTCTCCCACACTCACACTGTGCCAGCAGGGAGAGGACACACTCTGGAAATGGATGTGCAGGGACACACAGAGACGGTCGTTACCCCTTCCTCTCCTGGAAAAAGAGGATGAGGAGCTCACACCGCTCTTAATACAGACCAGGACCAAGATGTTTTTAATGGTTACCTACTTGCTTAAAGCAGTAGCAAGTTGTTTGTAGGACCCAGTAACCTGTTATTGACCTTATAATAGAAACCCATAAACAAGACAGGGCCCAACACGATTCCTGTGTCAGGGTTATAATTACTCACATGGGTATACAGACAGGGTACTCCAGCCAGTATTAGAATAAGAACAACACTCTCAGCTGGTGCTTTTCCCCTGCCGGAAGTTAAATATATCTCCGTGATTGCAGACATAAGCACACTGGCTCAGACCTTCAACTGGCCTGATAAATGGTATGGTGGTTTTCCAAATCTACTGGGTCAAGTCAGGTGACAAATGATTTCCATTAGCTTCAGCCGAATGGAAACAAAACAGATCAATACAAATGATTTGCAGCAAGTTCAGATCATAAATTTCCTTTTGCCCAGTTCCATCATTTTAAAATAGAAGCATTCTCCCTATACAATATGAAAAAAGGCAGTAGTGATCCAGAGATTTGATCGTTCCAGTTACAACAAACTGCTCAGGATTTCAGCTTGGAGTGCTTTTTAATCAAGCGTTAATTTTACTCAGTGATATATAATGGTATTATTTTAAACGATGTCAAACAAAAAATTGTAATGACCATATTATTTCTGGAAAATTAATTGGATCCTACTGTTATGTAAAGCCATAACAGTCCTAAATTCTACTTTTACTTCACTAAAATTACCTGTTATTTTACTTTTCCTGTTCTTCTTTTACCTATAACCATTTCTAAACCCTGCTCGTGAAGGATATTTTGAGAGTCACCAATTCTTGTATCTTTGAGATCAAACAACAGATTTTGAGCTGCACTGCAAAGAACAGCTTGCACATAGCTCCTTGTTCTTCATAGCTGGCTAAGTTAACTATTTAATAAACTAGAATCCCAAAATACACTCATCTTCTGTATTGTAAAGAGGAGATACAGTGATTATGAATCCACTCTTATGAGTAAATCATCTGTACTAATGAAAAAGTTATTCACAAACAACAAAAAAAATTCAGTGAAGCGGGAAAACCATTAATTCCCTTAGGGCAGGCTCAGTGCACCCCACTTTCAGAGGTACATAATACACTTCTACAGGAACACGTTGTGGGGAAAATTGCCTTGTACATAGTTAATGTAGTGACAAACAAATACAGATGTTTGTCATATGCAGTCACATTCTCTTGATATTTCTATAGTTAGCAAGATCAGTGATGCCTCCTTAACTAGATCTGACCCTGGGTTCATTTTCATGCCATAGCTGGTTCCACAGGTTAATTCTTAGTAATAAAGAGAAAACAAGCTTCCCATTGAATTAAGTAGTCTCCCTTTCAGATTCAGTGTATTGCCTTTACCTCATTTATCATAAAAAAAAAAAAAAGAAAAATAGAAGAAATATAGAAGGAGAAAGTTGTCTTTTTTCCATATTAATACATCAGTAGAATCTTTTCAAAATATGTCTCCTCTTGACACAAGGGAAGGCGGTGGTTGCAATTTGCTCCTCAGGACTACTGCACAACACCCTCCATGGGGGCACATCCCCGCCTGCCTTGTCACAACACTTGTCCTGTGTCTCCTACCTCTCTCTAGTCAGAAGTCACACAAGTAGGCCACCGGGAGAAAACAAATCTCTCCCTGATATAAAGCAATCCTACCTTTTCATTTTTGTACTTGACAACGTAAACCAAAGAATTGCTATAAATCACAAGTGGATTCAGTTAAGTGGTTGAGTGCTATTTCTAGAAACAAAGCTTAAGAAATCTGAACTGAATCAAAACAGCATCACAGGTTAGAAGATATATACCAAGTACCAACATCTATTTGTACATACTAAATATTTATCTGGAGGAAAAAAGTTCACCAAAACTTGACTTTAGAATTTATTTAAATAAACTAGAGCTGTCTAATTAGCTGGAAGCTAATTAGAATCAAATGACCTCCCTTCAAAAGGTAGAATAAAAAGCTAAGAAAATATATATTTCTCTTAAGACAGAATTCCACCAATATTGCACAGTGCTCTGTGCTATAAAGTACTTCAAATACAAAGCACCATTTCTCCATGAACACTAAAAAACCTAAATTCACAAATATAGCACCTGATCAGCATGAACCAGCTGTTGCATTTTAAAACAGGATATGAGAGGCATTAGCATGATTTTATTTAATCTGGAGAAAGCAGAATGGATTTGAACACAAATTTCTGCTGTCATTACGAGATTCACTGTTGCACTCGGATTCTACCTCCCTCTCTCTCCCCCTGCCCCCGTAGGTTTCTTAGCAAAGTGGGCTTTTTTGCATGCACAGCTTTTCTCACGTCCCAGCTAAACACAGAAGTGCAGGTTCTGTACTCCCATTGCAGAATAGGTTACACACACATCCCCCTCTGCCTTAGCCTGCTGAGCCTTGGAGCATGACACTGGCTTTGTGTGACTGCACTGACAAACCCTGTGACAGCTTTGCTCTGCAGGACACTTTAAGGACATTTGCTGAGGAGTTTCCCTTAAGAGTCACCTTCTGGGCACTATCTCATCCACTACCTGCTGAAGAAATCAAGCAACACAATGCAGACAGGTAGGTTTAATTTCACTTTTTCAATCTGTCAGGAAGCACGAACTACACTGGAAGGTGGTGAGCAATTATGTGCTGTCCATCAGTATTATTCTGGATCTCCCCTTCCCATCCACATTCAATCCCGGTGCTCTTCTTTTTTCAATCCAATTCAAGTCATTTTACTATTTTAAGTCAAAAGCTCAGATTTTCTTTTTAGTTCCTAAATTGATCTAGATTACAGAAATTAACTTTTTCCCCCCTCAGCAGATATATAGTGAAAAAGCAGTTAAGCCACTTCACAGCATATTTCATCAGTTGCTTTAACATCCAGGAAGAAGGATTTTAAATCAGTTCTGCAAATGTCAGCTCACTGTAATGTACTACATCAAGACAACGGAGTAAAATGCAGCCATATTGAGCATTTGAGAGGCAGTGATGAGGAACACAATAATGAATTGCAATGTGTATTCTTATGCCTATGCAGAAATAAATGCAATGTCTATACCAGTAATGCTGATACTTCACAATTCAACGGTGGTATTTTTCAGCTTTGAGGGTGTGGGAGGGAGATATGACAAAACCACCAACAGGAAGGACTGCAAGAGGCTGTCTGTCAGCTTTTCTAAAAGCCTCCATTAGGCTTCCAGCTTCTCAGGAGGGAAATAAGAAAAAAACAGAAAGAAGAGATGTGCCTCTCAAATGGTGAGCAAATGGTCACTTTAGGACTGCAGCTGCTTCTCTCTGCAGGAGGCACAGACAAAAGACAAGAAGAATATTTGGCAAAGATGTTCAATACGTAGAGAAATACATAATGTGTGATCTATGGTGCTGTGCTTTCCCCTTAAACAAATCCCATTCCCAGATGGCTTGCAAGATATTAAACTATTGCTTATGTTTGCAGTTCCAGCTGGAGACTGTATATAAACAAAACTACTTGTGTAAGTCTCTCTGCAGTTCAGTAGAATGTTTATTCTTACTTTTAAATAAATCCCTTGAACAACATTAGGTATAGATAAATACAAAACAGATCAAATTTCAACACTAACTCATCACTTCACTGCAGTTATTAAGAAAATAAAAATAAAGCAAAGAAAACTTCCCTTGGTCCAGCCTACTAAAAAGAAAAATCAAGGGTTTTAACTAGGTCCTCCAGGCTTCAGAAGACTTCTCCAAACACCAATCCATGAATGACAGCAGAAACAAAGATCCAGTAAGCCCAGGAAACTTCTCGATTTGAAACAACTTAATGAATAACTTTATTAAATATACCACAAAGCATACAGCCTTTGGTACTCTAATTGGTTGCGTAGTCTTTAATCAAACAGTTGCACCTAAAAAAAAAATGATGTGGTAAAACCACACTCTGCAAGAAGAATTCCCTGGGTACAACTCATATTTGGAATTGTTGGGCTCCTAAATAAGTTAAGTTTCCATTAACATACACAAGGGGGAAAAAAGTGATGTCAGACGACAATACTGAGAGCATAGACTAGATCTAGAGCCAGCCATGTATTTTAAAGGAATTAAAAGACAGAAGAATGCTAAAAATATCCTCGAGATAGCAAAACCTAGACTAAAGTGAGTAGGAGCAGCAATGAGCTCTCCCATCAGTGCCATTGCAGCACCCAGTGACAGAGGCAGCTGGCCAAGCACTTGACACTCTGGGGGACTGCAGGAGAGAAGGAACAGCTTAGACCTTGCATCTTAGGAGAAATCATTCTCCATGGCTTTGCTTAGGGTGAGACCTGATTAAAAAAGGAAGGTCCTTCCTTCCAAGTGGTATGGAAAGTCAGCCCTATTAAGCACAATGCTTCTTCCCTATTCTAGTCTGTGTTATGAAACTGCTAGCTGTATCCCCCAGGCCTTCCAGAAAGCACCATTAACATTTCTGTGTTGGGATCTTTGAAGGTCTTTCCCTTCCTGTAAATCTCTGATCCTGCTTTTACTTTCTGCCTTTCTGAATTCTGGTAATCCATCTGCTTGTTCTCTGCTGCTTTCCTCCATCTCTCCTCAGAGTTATCCAAATAAAAGACATTAAGGCTTAGAATTTCACACACACAGTGCTTCTGTGCTCACTTGTTTGCTGACAGGAGTTCAAAGCCCATTCCAGAATCTGGAATTGTACATGGATGTTAGTAACACATACATGTGCAAATGATGGGCAGGAAAAGCCACGCAGTTGCCACACCAGCTACGAGACAAAGCCCATTCTGTCAGCCTGGCCTTAGGGGAACACACCTGGGCATTCCTCAGAAGGACATGGAGTGGTTTGCTAAGTTGTTCCTCTATGTGTTCCCACTCCTTTCTGCTACTTCCCTCTCCTGCCCTTAGTTTGTTCCTGCAGGTTACTGTCTAACAGCCATTCCTAGAGCTCACAGCTGATGCAGCCCAGAGTTAGTTTGAGCTTTACAGACAGGCACTTTTTACTTTTTTTTTCTGATGGTAGCCTCTTCCTGCTCATTTTATTTATTTTATTTATGCTGCTCAACAAATTGGTATAACAAATCACTATCGGCATTGTAAATAGATAAAAAAGCTTAAAAGAATATCAGGATTATTCTATAGGTGCTTTGCTTAAAGCAGTAAATCAAATGAAGGCTTCCATCAGCAGAGAAACCTGCACACTATGAACAGCATTTAGCAGAACAGATGGCGTCCATCCACCTCTTTTACATGTCTTTGAGCAGAAGAGTGACTTTTAATTTACATGTATAAAAAGCATTAACATACTGACACAGCCCATGCTTCCATTTGTCTAAATCCAATTCTACAATATATTTACTGCCTGCTGGATGTAAGTACCACTCCAGGCAACTGATAGTCTCCATTTTCCTTATACCTACAATATGAAACTCTTTTAGCATTTGCTGCACTGCTAAGATGATTGAGAACAAATACTCTAAAATCTAAGACTGATTTTGCAAGAGCACTTTTAGTCATTATTTAAAATGTTCTCATAACCTTATTGCACTCAACAATACATTCCAAGATCACTCTTTTATCCAGACTGCAGCATCTGTTGGTTCTTTGCCTGAATCTGTATATCTCTCCTGACAGAGAAGGTTTGAGCTACAGGCAGCCCAAGGACTTCAAGAATCTCAGAAGAATGTGGAGCTTCATGCCTAGGCCTTCCTGGTAGCTCTAGTGCAAAACACTAAACTTCAGATGGACACTTAGAAAAACAACAAAAACAAAACCAAACCAAACCACCAAACCCAACAGCCATCACCAAACAAATACCCCCCCAAAAAATAAACCTCACAATTAGCCACCTTACTTAAACACAAAAGCCTTTCAAAATCTTGTTCATTAGTTTATGTCAAACTCCAAACAGCAGTTTCTCCATTTCAGGTTTCATTTGCAGACAGAGCAAATTTCAGTGCATATTTTACCTCTTATTTCACTGCTGCAGCTTTAGAAATAACCTCTAGGAAGCAGGAGGTGTTACCAAAGATGCCAGGATCCCTCAGCTGCCATTTTCCCCTGGTTAGTGCCAGACCTTGCTATTGCTCACTCACCTCCTGGGCGTCCAGCACCCGCCAGTCCTGGCTGCACCACAGGGTCTGTCAGCTGGATCAGAGAGCAGAAACCCTGACTTCATTCTCAGCTTCTTTAGGCAAAACCATTGCAGGAGACCTTTTAAAGTTTAACAAGGATATGAGCCCTGCTCTGGAGTAAGCACTCGCCATGAGCTAAAAGGAAACATGACCACAGCCCCATCCCAGCAGAACCCAAAGTAACAGGGAAGAGACAAAACAAACAAAAAAAAGCCCACATAGAAAGCCAACAGAGTAATAAAAAAGCCCCAAACAACCTCAAAGTACAAACCCCCATAATTTTATGCCAAGCCTCAAGACAGTAACATCCCCACCAAAACAGGCAACCCTCTCTTTCATGAGCCCCAGTGGCAAAATTGCCATTAAAATGAGGGTACCAGAACTGCAGGGACTCGACTCCTGCCCTTCCCCACCAGCTCTGCCTGTGAGCCCACAGGTCCCCCTCTACCCCAAATAGCTGAATTTCAGCCCACAGGTCCCCCTCTACCCCAAATAGCTGAATTTCAGCCCACAGGTCCCCCTCTACCCCAAATAGCTGAATTTCAGACGTGGCATTCAAAACCCAGCCTGCTGGAATTTACTTATTTAGCCCTCAGTGACCTGAGCATTTCACAGATGCTGTTCTCCTGCCTTTTCTCCCCTCTAGCTTTACTGAAAAAACACTTTTCAATTCAGTTCTTTTAGCTGCATTGCCACTTTCTCTTTCCTAGGAAGCCACTACCTTTTTGACCATCTATCTTAAACTAAAACAAACCCCCGAAATCAACCAAAAAAGCACACCCAGCAAAAAAACAGCTTTACCTTTGTCTTCTCTAAACCAGGGATGTGCAACACTTGGATTAAACAAAGGCTTTTGTTTTATTAACTATAGAAGCATTTCAGTTCAAGCCATCTCATGCTTCTGGAAGGAACCCATATTAGTATAATTCTGCTCCAAATCATTCCTGTTGGATTAACATAAAAATTGGTTTTAAAGAACAGAAAATAGCAGAATTAGTGGCTGATCATTTGCCAAAGTCAAACAGCACAGGTAACATCCTACTGATCACAAATAGAGATGGAAAAGTCAAGCAGCTCTACTGATCTGTGTGAGATCTTGCTGCCAGCAGAGTACTGCAATCACCCGACACTGAATTCTCAAACACATGGCGTAGGTACTGCTTCAGCTGGTGTCAGCTGTGTCACCTACACCAGCCCAAGTCAGCCCCCACAACACACACCAACATCCAGAAATAACAGCACTTGTGAAAGTCTGCTTTAATCTCTCCATGGATTTGGGATTTCTTTGTTAATAGCACTTGTAATTAGGATTAAGTACAAATTCTGCTTTGACAGCCTATCTGATGATAACCAGCATAAAGCATGACAATAGGAAGATGGAGAAGGGCACAGGTCAAACTGCTGCTGCATTAAATTGTCTGGACTGCCACGCTGCACACGCCCAGCACGAGCCACAACCTCTAAAGCCACAGCTGCCAGCATTATTCCTAGCATAAAAAGCAGTCAGCCTGATCACTGAACACATATTGGTCATTTCAACAACATGAAGCAGCAAAGTTGGGCACTGAAGAATTCTTGTCTGCGGAGCAGTATTAACTGAGCATAAACCTGCAGTGAAGCCTTTGGCTGCGGACAGGGCTGCTGGAAACCACAGCCAGCCCAACTGCACCGAGTGCCGGCAGCAGCTCCCCACAGAGAACACAAAGGCCTTTCCTGGCAGGGACCTGCAGCTCCGCTTCCTTGGCTCCGCTGTCCCAGCGCATCCCACGGCTGCCCGGAGGACAGACCCTGTGTCGGTGACGCTGTGGCACGAGGAGCAGCCACTGCTGAGCGCTTGCACCACGCGTGACAGAGGCGCTTTGCCGCGTGTGCCACGCGCCGGCCGGGACGCACGAGAGGCAGTTCATGTTTGCTGGCAACAAAGCTGTTAGAGCTGGGCCATTTGCTTTCTGGCTGCTTCATTCCCTGCACACACAGTTCCATGAACACAGCAACGCTCCTCAGTCAGCTTTCCTATCAGTGAGTCCAGCTGTGGAAATTGCACTGCTACCCAGAGATGCTATCAGGATATTACGGCCTTTCAAAGCACAGCTGACAAATGCTCTCCTGCTCCATTCTCCTCTCACTGGCATCGCGAATGAGGAATAAATTGCAATATGCCAGAGGACTGGTATTAAATTTAAAAAACAAAAAAATCACCCTCCCTGGCCCCCCAAAAAGCACACAAACTACAACAAAACTAAGATGTCAGTTACAAATAAGTCAGTAAACCCCCTCACATGAAAGCAGGCAATGGAAGTATAGAACCACAATAACTTATTTGAGGTCAAAGTAAATACTATCATTTCTGGTCACTCCAGAAGTCTCCATCTTGCCACAAATAAAAATTTTAAATATAAATGCTTGTGGAAGGTTCCCAAAATTTAGCTCACGTTAATATGCCTTTTGTTTGATGTTTGCCCTGTTGAGAGACTAAAGTCTTTATAGAATGATAACTGTGATGTTATCTTTTTTTAATGCCTATTGAGATTAAAGCAGCTAATGCATGTAAACAGAACTAAATATATACTCATTCTTATTATAAAGGGATTTGGAGTTTGAGTGCAAAGGAAAGCAAACTATATTCCCTCAACAAATAGATACTTGGTTAATTCCTAGCCAGACCTAATCTCCACACCAACTCCCAGAGCTCTGCAGAAGAAACTGTGTAAGGCCAAACAATGCATAGTCAGTGATTCCTTGTATTTTCCCCCACATAAAAAGGGAGCATGAGATACCTACTGCATCATATTATCCCACCCTTTTTAGAAAGTGAAGATAAAAATATACCAATCTGCATCCTGCGAGCAGTGGAGGGAATCATATTTGAACAGCTGCATTATTTTATCAGGTAAGAAGTGAGAGAACCTTACTTGGCTTTTTTCACTGCTGATTCCTCAGCGCCAGGACTGAAGTTCAGCTCTTGGTCTCGTGTCGCTCTCAGCCACAGCCTGCAACACAGAGAGGCTTCTGACACAGGAAAAGAACACCTGAATCTCCCTACGCTCAAGCTTGCTTTTCTAAGACAAACATTGGCAATGTGTTCAAGCACACCAACATTTTCCAGAGCATTCCAAGGTGTCAGATACAACTCCTAGGACTTGGGTTTTTAAAAGTGACAGATGTGCCCAACAGATCTCAGTTGCCTTGCTATTTCATATTAAATAAATATCAGTCAAAAATTTCCAGCACTTTAAACATACCGAATGTTTCCTACCTTTGCACAGTGGTCTGTATGTTTGCACATATTTAGAAATACACAGCATTTTAAACAAACAATAAAGCAAAATTGAAACACAGCCAAGTGCTTTGAGGGAAAAAAAAAATCTTTTAAACTTTCAACAGGATCTACAGATGAGAAATCAGCCTTTTTAGATACAGCTTCTTAGATAGCATTTTTCATTTAATATTACTAAAGTAGAAGCCAACTTCTCATTTTATTAGCAGAAGAAAAGCCAAAAGCAGAGTATGGTCTACTGAAACTCTCATTTTAGGTTCATATGAACAAACCAAGACACATCCCCACTGGATCCTATTGTTTCTTCCAAAGACCACAGAAGTATAATGAAATATTGAATGTGCTCATATTGACATTATCTTCTCATGTCAAGGAAAATACTTTTCCAAATTCACCCTGAGGAGCAGAAGGCAAGAACTATGGGCAAATCAATGTTTATGGGATGCTGTATTTAAAAACAATTTTTAAACCAGCATGTAGATGTGATCCTCTGAGCAAGCCTGCCCTGCTGAGCCAGGCACAGGCTGAAGGGGTGGCCTGCAGCCAGGACCGTGTTCCACAGCACAGGGCCAGGCACTCACCCTTTACTGCCAGCATGGAAAAGCCATCTTTCTGCACCCTTTCCCAGAAAACCCATCCTGTGGGATAGCAGCTGGACACCCTACTCCTAAGTTCATGCTCATTTGTTGGGTTACACTATGTGGTGACAGAGAGATAAGCCCGGAAGGCCGGAGAGACAGCCTCTTTCCCGGGCCCGGAGGTGACCCTGGGACTGCATCCAGGTCACCGGGGATGGGCGGAGAGAGGTTTGTGGCTTGTGGACAAAGCTGGACCTGTGAGAAGTGAAGATTGGACTTTGTGACCTTACAGGGTATTGTTTACCTGTTACCATAATAGGCAACGTCTGTGCACTGCTCCAGGTGATAGGGAGACACTGTGGTGAGCATCTTTCCTGCTTACATGATTTAATATCCTGTTCTGTGGGGGTATTTAGGGAATTCACACTGCACAATAAACGGGGATTTTGTCTTTGACTTTGCACCTGAAGGAGGGCAGAGTTGGCCCATGCGTGATTACTGCACTCATTCACATAGTAGCTCCCAATTCCTTAAGAGCAAAATCCTAGATTCTGTTGTGGAAGAGCTCTAGTTACGTCATTAATGCACAAGCCAAGCTGCAGTTTCTGTGTAGAAGTCAGTTTGTGATACAACCAAAATTGTAAAGAAATATTCAGTGGTGAATAAGATGGTCCTTTGTCAGTTACATTCCTGATACAGCCTCCTTACATTATATATAAAGAACCCAAAACCAAACAAAAACCAGGAGTAATAAAAAGAAAAAAAAATTAAAAGAAGTACCCGTCCCAGACCACAAATATTTTTTGAAGACTTGACTTATTCCTATCTTCCCTAAGAATATCGAGTCTCCTTCAAGGTAACAATCAGTAACATTTTGAGAAATAAATGTTATACCCACGACACACAAGGTCATCATTAAAATAGAAAATTCATCATTCTAGTCTATTAATATTCACAGAACCAGAATTCAGTTCACAACACGCCTTCAAGCCTCGGTCTGCAGAATGCTGAACCTAATTTGTTTGAGGTGCAATAGTTAAGTTCTTGCAGAATTGCTACAGATGCTTGAAGGTTAAACAAACCAACAGAATTATAATTTATAGGGTTTAGCACATAACCACTAACTGATTGCTGCAGAAATTTGATAAGGCTCTTATCTTTCAAGGAAACCATGCTATGGGATGTGCAAATCACAAGCTGCTACCCTTTAAGTTTCCCCTTCTTCCAGGAGAAAGACCAGAGTGCCCATGTTCAATATGGATCAGGGCAGTTCATGATGTCATCCCCCTCCCACATTCCAGCTGCAGCAGGTTCAACGTGCAGTATGTTAAAACTGAAGGTGTGGGGGGCTTTTGTTTGTTCTTTTCCTTTAATGGGGTCCTACTGGGGACAAACTGCCCATTTCCTCTGGGGGCAGAAAGCAGAGAGCACCTCTGAGCAAACCCACCTCCTCCATTCCCAACACTCACCACCACCCCTCCTCGAGGTGATCTGCTGTAGCTCACACAAGGAGCACCCTAAGCCAGAATAGCTGGTTCATATCTTATTCCAAGTCCCTTCAATTCCTTTCCGTTCTGCCAAAAAATTCAAGTGCAAACTGTCCCCTGCCCAGCGCCCCCTCCCCTTCCCCCAGATGCCCCTTGTCCTGCTCTGCTGGGCACAGCTCAGTGTCTCAGCCATGGAACTGCACAGCATCTCCTGGATAGAGCTGCTCTGCACCCAAAGAGGGCCCCCACTCCAATACACAAACTACTCCCCCTCAACTGACTCCCATTAGTTTGCAACAAAGTACTGAATTTGTTTTACTCCTGCCTAAAATATGCTTCTCTTGTATATCTTTAAGAATATTTAGTACATTCACTGCTTTGTAACAGCATAATGGACTAGAAACCATTTTCACAACTCTCAATGCACTGGTCTTCATCTGTTGCTACTGAAGAATAAATCAAACACCATGTCTGGAATATTTCACATTCTCTGTGGTGACATAAATGACTGAGCATGCAGAGCAAGAGCTGCAATTCTAACATGCTTATGTCACTCTTTTCTAAGAGCCTATCTGCTACGATACACCCTACAGAAAACAGACTGTATTAAAAGGGACTGAATTTTGTTAGCCACTAAGACAAAATACTGAACAGAAATGTAAAAATGCTCAAATAGAAATTAATCAATCTGATACTCTACACTCACTCTAGTGACCTAAGAACAGAAAACCATTTCCCTTTAGCTGTCTATGGGAATTTAATTTACCTCAGTAGCCACCTGCACCCAGAATGTTAATATTCTCCAATACACAAATTCTTCTTTCTTTTCTCCACCTATTTACACAGGCCCTCCGCAGGAGATGTTCCTATACACCTCAGAGAGCATTAATCATGGCTACATTCCAGTAATGGATGCACCATGGCCTTCCCAATTAAACAGCACACAGCAACCATACCACAGTGCAGACAAGTAGTAAGTAAGTACAAATATTTTACTTAACCAAAAAGCCTGTGTATCTATAAAATACACACACAGAGCTCCTAAATAGGTTTTCAGTGTTGTGCCTAAGTGTTCCTTTTATTTGTGCTTTACATGACTAGTAGTTTTTCACAATTAATATAAACCCCAGCCACCCAGCGGGGGTGTTGTTACATTCCAGCTCACGAGATGATTCCATCTGTGATCCAATACAAACCTGCTGTAGTGCTGGGCCTCTCTTCATGTACCTGAAAGCTCTGCATTGCAAAAGCCTCTATCCCTTTGTTCTTGGTCTGAATTTCACCTTTCCCAACCTTTTCCAATTTAGTGCTTCCTTTGCTCTACCTTTGTTTCAAGGAGATGAAGCTGACACACCAATCCCACAATTCAGAGAGCGTGGGCCAGCTAACAGGGCGATCAAGCAAGCACAGACCTGAGGGCACAATACAGGACACAAGCTCCAGGTCAGTCATGAAACCATCACAGCCTCATGCCAAACCTCCCGAGCCCTCTCCTGCCAGGTGCAGTAGCCCAAGAGCAGTGGCACCGTGACAGTGTTACATCGCTCTGCACTCTGCAGCCAGCCTGGTGTCTGCCAGCTTGTACATCTTTGTCCAATACTCCAGTGCACGGGAAAAATACACATGCTATTTGCTTAAATTCCACAGCTTATGCTAAACGTTGGTTTGTCAAAGCATCTGGAAGACAAGTAGTAATGTGGCTGACACACAGGGAGAGGAAAAAAATTATTTTGTCCTCTTTCTGATACAGATCTACCACTAATGCTGCAGAGTATTTCCTCCCGCAACTCGGCACCATCTCTCTTCTCCTCACCACCCTGTCACTGCCCCTACATCTACTCTTATAAAAGTACTTTATCATGGTTTGCTTTAGAGTTTTTTCCCCATGAAAAATCTCCGTGTAATGGAGCATTCCATCAAGAGGCCCACGGCACACAGCCAGGCCTCTGAAAGGGGGTTTGGTGATAGATAAAGGTAATTACAGTGTAACATTTGCCATACTGCAGTTTAAGGCTATGTCAGCACTTTCCCCCCTTTAAGAGGCTTATAAGTCTGAAAGCCTCTGGCCTGGAACTTGATAAATACATCCTGTGAAAAATAATCTGAATTGTAGAGTCAATGAGATGCCTTGAATTGAAAAGCAGTCACGCCA
The DNA here is from genome assembly GCA_013397775.1 of Eulacestoma nigropectus. Taxonomy (NCBI): domain Eukaryota; kingdom Metazoa; phylum Chordata; class Aves; order Passeriformes; genus Eulacestoma; species Eulacestoma nigropectus. Next base: position 1,654,935 of record VZTE01002686.1, read on the forward strand.
AAAGTAGTCTTGAACTCATAGTGGATGGAAGATTAGATATGAGTTGCAAAGAGATCTAAAAATAAATCACTTCATGCATATTTTGAAGAACTGCCAGTGGACAAAGTTTTTAGAATATATACTCTAAGTTTCTTGGTAAAATTATAATTAAGAATGAAAAGTATGCCTTTTTCATACGTTCAAACATACGTTCCAGGCCTCAGCAATTGCTGATCAAAAGTTCTAGCAAACCAACAAAGTATGTCCTTTCCCCAGGGCAGCCTTCCTACTGCATGCTGCTATGCTTCCCACAAGTATTTTAGGGAAACCACGGGGTCTGTACAACACTCATTTTTCCGTTAATACTCTGTACATAAGCCCTGAAATCACAACTGCACCTTACAGACACCACTCAGGGCCTGGCCCTGAGTACAGGCCAGGTGAGCGCAGACCTGATCCCCTCTGGCCATGTACACAGCACTAGCCCAAGCCAGCTCTGGTCCAGGAGTGCTGTAGACACAGCTGAGTGATGCACCTGAGCCAGGACTTCACTACTGAATACCTCAGAAAGAAGGAAAAAAAAGAAAAAGAAAAAAAGAAAAAAGGGGGAAAAAGAGGGGGGAAAAAGGAAAAAAAGAAGAAAAGAAAAAAGGGGGTAGGAAACCCCAACCCATACACAGTAAAAATAAGCCACAATTGCCACAGTCTAAGGATAGCTCAGTTTGTGCCAACACAGTTCAATACAGTTTAATTACAAATTCAGAAATACTGAACTGGACTATCTGTGATTTGGCTGCACACTCCTGTAAACAGGCCCAAGTAGCTGAATTCAAGCATCCTGAACCAGAGCTGCGTCCAGACTCCAACTCATTTGGCAAAGCAGCTCAGCCAGTATAAAGACACTGATTTGCCCCAGTTTCCATCAAAGCAAGGGGCCTGTGATGGCTGGCACAGGTCAGGACATGGCTGTGGAATCAAAGTGCTGCTTGAGCTGTAAAAGGGTTCAACAGCGGCACCACAGACATTTTGGATCGTGACTTGCAAAGCTGTCATGAGCTCCACTACATTTTTGAAGTCCCCAAATCCATTTGTTTTACCATCAAGCCTCTATCAGTTCTACAGCATCTTCTGGAGCAGGACAGAAAACAGGAGCCATAACAGGCCTCCCTTCCCAGGCTGCAATTTCTGCATTGTCTCTTTTACAATAACAGCATAAAATGTCACCACTTGTGTATTCAATGCAAATAAGAAAGAAATTTCATGTAGTCATAAAACACCACCTATAGCTGCAATCTGTCCTCGTTAGATATGAAACAGAATCTCCCCTTTTCACAGGAGTCTCTCATACGTTGGGAAAAATACCACTCAAGTCAGTAAAGTTACACTTTTGTGGATTTTTAAAAACTAAAGAAGAAAACCAGTATTCAGCGTTTCTTCTGAAAAATCACCCCAAACAGCAGGAACAGTTCCACCTCACAACCAACCTCATAAAACAACACGCCAAAAAAACCAAAACCCACTCTGATAATCCCATCACCACTTCAGAGCCAGTCCTTAAAGGAGCAGAGATCTGCCTGTTATTTAGCAGACACTGTAAAAATGCAACGTGGCATCAGCTGTGTTAATAAAAATTATGTCGGTGGGTAGAACTGCCTCTTTGGTGGAAATCTGCAGCATACAGACAGAGCAGATAACCCTATATCATTCCTCTTAGAGTAAACTTTTGGGGAATGGTGACTTTAGATTAGGTGTGGTTCCAGGTGTGCAGGCAAAGGAAAGAATAAACACACCTTTTACCACCAGTTCATAGCTGATAAAAATCCAAGCACAGTCAACACAGGTGTTGGGACCTTTGGCTGATCAAAGTGATCCTGGAGAGGTTTTATGTGCTGCCAAGGGACACCCACTCCAGGGAGCAGGGAGAATTGCTTCCTCGAGAGGCCTTGGGAGAAGGAGGGCAATATACGCATTAAATTCTACTGGACTTGAAACACAGAGATTGTGAAGCAAAAGCCACAGCAGCAACGATCCCAGTCAGGCTTCTGGAGGAACATGATACTTATCCTGCTCTGCACATTTAGAGAGGATGGAACCAAAAGGACATGGGAATGTCACTCAGAGCATTTCAGAAGAGCTTTTTGATATGGGTGGTTGAAAAATGAAACACAAACTCATTTTGGCCATTGTCATTTGCAATCACAGAGTAAGAAAAGGATAAATTCAAGTTAGAAAAGAGCCAACTGTTTCTTTATGAGGAAATACGGACATAATTTTTTCTTATCTCCACATTCCACAGAGAGTCCATGAACAAGGTGATCTTATTAACTCACTGCATACATGAGAATTATATTGTAGAGAAAGGTCACATCAAGTATGCATGTGTCAAGCAGGAGGAGAAAATTTGAGGAAAATCTCACATAGACTGGAAATGAGGATGATGTACAAAGAAACTAACAGTGAAAAGAAGAATTTTTGTTTCATATTTAAGCTTGGTTAGTATATGACAAAGTTTATTTTAAGTGAAATTACATGACAGTAGTAAGAATCAAGTTACTCTTCAATTCCCTTCTTTCCACTTTCTGTTTAACATAGTCCATAAGTGGCTCCAATGAGACTGGAGGATATAAAAGGCACCTGCTGATGAAGAGTCTTTTATTTTACTCTTACGAAGTTAAAGGAAGACAGAATTCAATAGTTAAAGAAGGTCCAATTAAAATTCACAGAGCTATTGATCTTAGCCCTGCTCCAGTGAACCCTCTTTCTGCTTCTAGCTCATAAACAAGATGACATAGAAAAGAACTATCGATTTTCATATGATATCTTTTGGAGACATTTTCTTAGAATCTTAAAATTGCATCAAATGTTCATAAAACAAATAGACTTAATGTGGTCATGTCTGGCAGACAGCACAACCTATTTGTCAAGTGTTTTAGATGGGGAGATAAATGAGACAGATGGGTTCTACTTAACACAAACTCAAGTTTTCCATCTGGAAACCAACACATATCATCATTCTGTATCCACTTGTCTTGTACGTGACAGAGCAATAACTTTGTACTCCAAATAAGCCTAGGCTGATTGAAACACCCCCAGCTGACACTTCTTGCAACCCTTATGAGGCTGAAACTCTCTGAACACGTCCAGTGGCCGCAGAGAAATGCTCCCCAGAGACTGGAGCTGCTGCCCGTGGGGCCCTGCAAGGCTGCTGGGGTAACTTCCTCACCTTCTTGATCACCTCCAACTATCAACAGTGACCAGCTGGGCCCCAACCTGCAACACTTTTAGGCAGCAAATTATGAAATAGCTGAGCTAAAGTTTAACATTTGAGTGGAAAAAAAGGCAGTTAAAGCACAAGCACCAGAAAAAACAGAAATGTCATGGTGCCTCTGCTGAAGAGCTTAGACAACAACTGACTGTGCCCAGAGAGTTCTGGATGAAGTCAAAGCACAGCCCATTTCCCTAAGATCATCTCCCAACAAGTTTCAGGTCACAGTACCCACAGTGGTAATATTAGAAATTATATTTGTCAGCATTAGAAGAGGTAGGAATACTCTCGCCTCCCTCCTTAGCCCACCAGCCTTTTCTGTCAGGCAGGGTCACAACAATACACTGACTTGCCATTCTTAAACTATACCTACGGGAGAGAAGCACACCTGTGTGGGATAAGCAAGCACTCACCTGGGAAAGGGCAGGAGCTGAGGTTGTTCAGATGGGAGGCACTAAAACTGCTGCTTTTACTACTGCCCTCTCAGTCAAGAAACTCATTACATAAACCAGGCAGCCAAAAACCAGTAATTGTGAAAAAAATGTTGGCTTTCTTATCTATTTACTTACAACCTGATGCAAAACTGATCACGCCTAGAACTCAGATACAAGAGTCACTCTATGTACAAGCATGTCTAAACTAGGTTACATGATAAACTCAAATATTATGTACCTTTCACTGGACTAAATCTTGAATATGGGACAACATACTGGTAGTATTAAGCCTAAGAGAGCAACAAAGACCATTCAGAGTATATAACTAACATTCTACTTGCAGGAATAAAAAGTAGAAAAATAGTTTGAGGAATCCTTTTCTCTGTTAATTGCTTTGTGCTTGTAAAACAGGGGAAAAAAAACCCACACAAGCAATGGCAGAATACTTTGACAGAATTATTTTGTGATCTCCTGTTTTTAAGCAGAGACCACTTCAAAACATGAATTTGCTTCAGGGATTTGTTTAAAACTGAGCAGGTTCATAAACAATTTCTTTTCAAGACAGAGACTAAGTTGTGGCCTGTTTCAATTTTCCTTTCATAGTCATCTTGCTCCATATAGTATAAATAACTACAGAACTTGCCTATAAAGAAGTAAGAAAGACTCCTAAACCTTTGCTTTCTGCTATACTAGTGAATTCCCTAGAAGGCAGTATATAGCCTGATTCCTACCACCAAAATTCAGTTATAAGGGATGTCCTTACTGACAGGTTTTTATCTAGCTTTGAGCTCACACCCTCCCAGGCACCCTGTGCTTGGGCTGTCTGACTGCCAGGAAGTTCCCAACCCCTACCTTGCATCTTTCTTGCCAAAATATCACTTTTTACCTTTTTGTTCAAGCCAGTACAGATAAGCGGAAGAACACATGAGACCATTCCATTTTCAGAATCCATTCTGGGCATTTTCTCCCCCATCCAAGCACTCCACCACCTTCAGGCTTCATTTCTGGACAGTTTCTCAGCCAAACTCACAACTCATCTGTTCTACTGCCCTATTGACTTGCCAGATGGGGCATTTACTGCTCTTCAAGTAAAACTGTATCTAGCTGTAGTTATTTCATGAGTATTTCCATTGCAGGTTCTGGGGAATCTTTTATGGGATATCAAAAGCTTTACTAAAATTACTGCCTCTGCTTCTCCTGTAACAAAGCCCTATTATTCTCCTTAGAAGGAAAGCAAGTGTGTTTACCAAGAACAAATTGTGTCAGTGTGGGCTACTACTTCCTTGTCTTATCAGTGCTGACAACGAGATTAATTCTTAAGTTCTTTGGTTTCATTTATACTCATAGTTAGATTTGATATAATACACTTGTATTTGATGCCTACATATCCCACTCAACCCAAGAGCAAGAAGAAGATGTAATGCCTGCACATTGACAAAACAGTTTAATGACCTCAACTAAGATGGAAACCAGGAACCATAGATCTTACACCTTTACAGCTTTCTGATTATAAAAGTACTTCAGCTGAAATCGGAAGGGCAGCTCCTAGCACAGGAACAGCTTAGGACGGCTGCATTTCCTGCAAGAAAACAAACAACTAAAAACCTATTAGCCATTAAATCTTCAGGCCAAAGGGTTCAATTCAGCATTAACCCCATTTATATTGCAAACCAGTGCCACGTGTCAGGACCCCAGCTTGCAAACACAATCAAGAATGACTAGCCTTTCTCCTCACTACTCACAGCTGAGGTCATGATAAGGGACAAAAGGAGGACGAGTTGTAAGAATATGGGAAAAGTGCAAAAACTATTTTTTTTACTATCTGATAAAGGCCTGACTCTACAGAATGCCAGGTGCAGCTAAGAAAGCAGAAAAGGTGTAATAGGTGCTATTAAATTCTGTCAGTTGAGAAGTACACACTGTTTACACAGACATCCTGCAATTTCACATTGCAACTTTTAGGCTCTATTTTGATCCATAGTCTAATACTTTCTTCAGACTGAAACTCTGAAACATATTTAAGTTAAAAAAAAAAACCAAACCACTCAACAGCAAACTCTCCAGCAGAAAAATGTTGTAACTCAATGGCCATTTCCTCAACATAGTTTGTGCTGGTTTCTCTTATCAATATATAAGTAAAAAACGTGTTTAATGAGACAAATGGTAGCTTTTTTTGCTTTTTTTAGACTAGAAAAAGTAGCTTAACACAAATAAAAAAAGGCAAAAATCTCAGTCCAGGAATTCAGTAACAAATCCTTGAGATTTCACTAGCACTGTGATAGAGCAGATGTGGACCAAACCTTGCATGGGTAGGAATCCTAAACTGCAAAAAAGGTGTGAAGAAAGACCACATGCTACGTGAAGTCAACTGCTTTTCAACCTTGTCTTTTTCTTTCAGTAACTGAGGAATGTATTCCAGTGTAGAGACTCTAAAACATTCACCATTGCTGTATTCAAGCCATAATATGAGCAAAAACCCCCAACAACCCGAAGCAATGCTCACAGGTGGCTTTGGAAGGCAGTTAACTCCTCCTGAACTCGAACATGGCCCCACTCATCTTTTGTGGGAGCCACCAGGGTTTTATCTGCCTGAAGAGCAGCTATGGTGACAGCATCATTGAAAACACGTCTCAGGGGGTCAGAGCCCACCTTTGTGGATGAAGCCCATGGCTGCAGCTCCCATGTCTTGCCTCTTTCGTAGTGCTGGGACATTGCCCAGCAGGAAGGTTTGCTCTGCAGATTATGTGGGAGCATGGATGCTCAGCAAATGTCCTGCTGTCCTGTGTAACACTGGTTACAGCTCCTGTTACAGCTGCTGTGTGAGCCCCAGGACTGTAACACTGATAGTCACAGGCCAACTCACTTTCACACAGCGCAACGTTATTAAAGGACTTTGCCATTTTCTGTGCCTGTTGTTCATAAACAACCCTTACCCATCACTTCCACATCTGAAGGTGCTCTCTCTTCCCTCTCACAGTTTGTGCCCAAACAGGAAAGAATCACAGCACAGACTGCAAGGATTAAGCTCCAGAGGCAAGAAGTGTATTTTTCTATCTTTAATATTTATCTAACAAAACATTTCATATGGAATTCAGCACTTGATTCTCTCTTTCAAATACAGATTTCTCCAGCCATTCCTCCTTAAAGCAGACAAACAGACTACTGTTAAGCTCCTCTGAATATACCAAAGTGAAGATTTCAGGAATCTAAAGCAAATAGCTGTAACATCACTATAGGGCTAGTACCTGCTGCATTCAGAAATAAACTAGGTATTAAAAACTACACATGCAGGAAGATTCAGCAAAGACTGATAAGGTACACATCTGATTTTAAGAACCAGAACAACAGCCTCATGCAGTATGAGCTGGCACAGCTCAGCTGGCATCCAAACTACTCTACATTTCAACTGAAATGCAGTGAAATGCAACAGCGCGATACAAACACAGAAAATAATAGTATTAGCAATGCTCAGATATAGCCAAGGCTTATCCTTTCCACTCTCTTAGATATGCATCTCACCTTCTTTAGGCATTCTCTCAAGATAAGCATAAAAATATGTCACCTGCCTCATTCCAACTATGCAGCTTGAAAGAGGAAAAAAATGAGGATGGCATGGAGTACAACTTGCACAAACTTCTTACGCTTCACTTGGCAGATCCAGACTTGGCAGATGTGAAAGACCACTGCCACCATCTGGCGCCTTCCAAGTCTTGAATCTTTCTTTCTAATCAAAAAGGAATTCACCCTTTATCTAATTCAATACATAAAAGAGGGAAGTGGAAGAGAAACAGTTCTGAACAACAGATCAGGAGGCTTAAAAAGCCCTTTCAGTGCAGCTGATGCAAAAGGAGGCCAATATTTTGATGGAGTAAAACAAATATTGGAGGTGGAGAAGGATTAAGAACATAAAATAAGCAAGCAAGGTCTCGCCAAAGAAAAAAAGGCTAAGATTTAGAAAAAACTAAGAGCATGATTCAAATCATATCCATAAACACGTAAGGAGTTATGAATTTTTTAAAACATTTTTCCAAGCATTGCTCTCAAGAAGGTTGAGAATCACCCAAACAAAGCAACAGCTATTTTTATGAGCTTCACACATGAGAAAAAAACCAATCACAATTCAAAAGTTCATATTTTCCTTCAGTTATCACTCTCAGAAAACAAAATCAGTTCCTGGTACACTACTCAATTTAAGAATTTTTCCTAAGAACCAGATAAGCTTCTTTCTTTTAAAATTTTTTTTATGTCTTTTAACTGATTTTACATTGTATTTGGAGACGTTTGGGAACCCTCTGGGATAATCTCACCCATACCATTCTTGAGGTCAGGGAACATAACAGCAGTCATTAATATTTCCTCTCCCTTCTTTGAGTGGATCCCTGAAGTGGGAGCTACCTCATTTCTGTGCTTTGCTGGGGTCAGATGAGCCTTCTCAATCCCATTGGTGGCAAGAGCAATCACAGCCCTGCTCGAGGTGCAGAACTCGCTGCTGAAATCCCTGCCCTGCCCACTTCTGGACACCAACGCGCTGAGACAGCCCCTGTGACCTACCTGTGCTCAGGGGGCAGGAGCACTTTGTGACACGTGGGAAGCTAAAGAGCAAAGACAAGATTTAAACAGGCAGCACCGCAGCACTGAGTGCGTGCAGCCAAGGCAGGATGTGCAGTGCCCGGAGGCGAGGGAAGCGCACGGGGGGCCGGCAGGTCCTGGCCTCTGCTTGATCAGAGTCGGACACACCGTGTTCCACTCTGACACCCAATACCTCTTAATCAAGTGCTGGCCTGGCTTGGAGCATGTGGGTGTAACCCAACGCCAGCAGCAGAAACAAAGGCACGCGGTGACACTGTCGGTGACAGCGGCGCACAGGGAGCACCATGAGCCCAGGAGTGGCTCTGCACAGCCCCACGCTCCCTTCAGGCACAGCACACACGGCCTCACCAGCCCCTGTGCACAGCCACACCAGGGCACTTCAGGCTGCTTTCACCCTGCTTCCAGCCCGGACACGCTGCTTGGAAACACGCAGAGATGTCCCAGTTTCCTCTTACACAGATCCCACATTTCCATCTCCAACGTGCCCTTCCCCTCTCCGGCCTCCCGTGGCTCACCCTGCCAAAACAGCTGTATGGGTACAGCAAGTACCCGGGGTTTTGCTCAGCTAACAACAGAAATACACTAATTCTTTGCAAGTGGGTAATGGAAACTGTAAATCTGAATATTAGACACGGATAATGTTAGCAGGCAAGGCAAAACTGAAAACAGGCATATGCACAGCCGATTATATTCGACTCTGGTTAATGGAAATCCAGGCACCTTAACATTCAAAGCACAGACACATTCACTTTTCCATCTTCCTTGAAGTGATAACCGCACAAGCTGCAGCTTCAAAGCCCCCAGCAGGACACACAACTCGTGCTACAGCAAAAGGCCCACAGCTTCCAGAGATGTAGCCCCTGCCCAAAACCAGCAGTTCGTTTGCAAAGCCATCAATCCACAGGACCTCCTTACGGTTGCGGGTTTTGTCATCCTGACTCTACTCTTCAGATTCCCTCCCGGAGGCAGCCTGAAACATTCTGTCATAAAGCTATAAGGATGAATTATTGGGTGGACGTTGCCATACAGCTTTGAATTAATTATTCATAATCATGGCAAAATATTTCCAATATTTATAACTTAGTAAATTACTAATTTAGGTGCACGTTAATCCGAAGATGATGATTCACACAGCAGCCTGCATGATGTAGCACTTAACCATTCCTTGAAAGTTAAGGCACCTGTCCCATGAAGTTTACAAGAGCAATATCTAAACTGCAACAAGTTTATAGCTAAGTAACACAATAAATCTATATTCATATCAGAACAGTTGGATCCATCTTTGTCATCTCTGCCCAGCAGCATCATTTAATTGCTTTCCATTGCTCACTTCTCATTGGGCCAGCTCCATTAGAAGAGTCTATGTAAGCAGCTTTTTTAAAACACTAACTTCTAAAAAGCCTGAAGTTGTATAATGATAAATGAAGATTCACGTATATCATACTTACTGTAATTGCTATGCCAGACTAACAAAGTGGTATTTATTAATATGCAGATTTGAAAGGTAGAAATAAGCAGTATTTATTTACATTATCTGTTAGTAAGTATTGGTATTCTCAAAAATACCTTGTGAAAATCTAAACTACCACTCAAGCAAATGGAAACATTCTGGGTGTACCAAAGTAAGATCTGAAGCCCAAAGCAGTAACCTGTGGATACTTTCCCTCCCAATGCCATGTAAGGGTTTTGTTATATGTTAGCTCCTAGGAAAGTTTGCTCTGTAAGACAGCAGCAAAAGGCAAATAATCCCAAGACCTTACTATGCAAGATATATTTTATAAAAATCTGATTTTCTTTTCCCCAAAACTAGAAAACACCGTCTTTTATACATGATGTTCAGGTTTCTGCTATTTCAGAGGCAGGGTTAGACAAGTCATAGGTCCGTAACACTACAGACCTACTTCACGATTTTCATGATAATATAAGAAACAAGTTTTTTTACAGTCTGAAAAATCATTCACTGGAACAACCTCCCCAAGAAGGTGGCAGAGACACCATCACTGGCAGTTTTTAAGACATGACTGGACAAAGGGCTAGATAATCTCACCTAGGCTCCCTTTCCCATAAAAGCTGGGGCAGATGATTTCCAGTGTTCCTTCACAGTTGGGCTTTTCTATGATGTTTCTATGACTTCTGGCCCACTGTCCACAGCACAATCCAAGAGCCAAAAGCTATTCTTTTTTAAAAAGCTTATCACGAGCACACTTCCCCTGCTGTCTGGCTAAGTCCTTGATGCAGGAACTCCAGCACATTATTCCTTGTCCCTAGACATGAGGAGGGGAGCAGATCATTACTCGGAGCTCCACAGATCTCTCTTACATCTGAGAGCTAATGTCTTCTCTAAACCTTCCTGTTCAGTTTTACATCTGCAAACCTATGCACACATAGTTCTTCCAAGATCGTATTTCATGTACTTCTCACCACTTTTCTCTTTCCTCCAGGCTACTTTTGCCTGGCTTACAAACTGCTGTTAGACCAGAGCCTGAACTAGCTGCAATGCTCCAGGCTGCACCTGGCAGCATGACAAGCAGAGTGGGCAGATGACTCCCCCTTTCCTGCAGAAATATAAATTTCCCTCATACATCTTACCAATGTTAATATTTTTCGCAAAAGCTTGACCTTGCTGGCATTGGGATTCAGGTGAACAGAGCATAGTAACTCCCAGGGTTCCCTTCTGATGGGGTATTCTGTATCCTGTGTCTCTGCGGATGCTGTTCCTACACTTCTCCCTGTCCAACTGCTGAATCTGCTGTACCAGTACAAATTGGATGCTCTGGCAGGGGGATGTTCATTTGGAATTCTATTCCTTCCAAGTCTGGTATTGTGCCAATTTGTTAAGTATCCTCTCCATTCCTTCCTTCAATTCATTCACAAGTAAAAGCCATACTGAGCAGCACCAGGCCCAGGCCAGCCTGCTGAGGAACACCCGTCCTCTCACAGCTGGCCACTTACAACTATTCCCTAAATGCAGTTTCCAGTCACTCACACACCACCAGTAGCTGTTCCCACAGATAAAGTCCCCTCACAAAACCTAACTACAGCAGGGAGTCTCCCATTTGTCCTCCTGTAGCAGCCAGAGCTGCCTCCATCACTGCTGGCTGCAGCCCGTAGTGCAGTTTACCTGTGTGAGGGGAAGGGGTGGAGGAAGTGCAGCAGCCTGGTAAGAGCACACACTGACTCCGCCAGGCAGAACCCTCTTACAGCTGCAGTAATTGATTGCCTTTGCAACAATCACACTCCGCCAGCTTCATTTTTCAGGAAAAAAACATCAGATTGGAACAGATGGGGGCAGATCAAAACAGATTGCATGGAACAGCCACAGTCTAATGGTAAATTGGGAATACTGAGCAAATATAAGGAGCCCACGTGCTTTGTGTCTGAATTGGAAACAGAGCTCTTTCATTGCAGCTTTCAAGTGCTGGTGTAAACGCTCTTCTATCTGTTCTGACAGCTAATGGCAAACTATCACATTTGCAACAGCTTTACTTGGGGCTCAAGGCTGCAGTTGTGACCAGGACCACAGATCTGCATAAAGATGGACATAGGCTTCTCTTGCTCACAGAAAGCAAGGAGATGCAAGCACAGGGGGTGTCCTCAAGCCACAGCTACTCCAGCAACCCACAGCTCATCCTTCACACGGGTCACCAACACTGCACCCACAAAATCAACCGTGCTCAGTAATGCCATTCCATCTACAACCATCTTTTGATGAACGTGGAATCAATCTTCCACTTGGGAGATGATGATACAGAAAGCAGTTCTGGTAAAGAAAAAGTAAACATTTTTAATGAAGCTTTCTACATAGATGAAAATATTTTCTGGAACAGTGAGACAAAATAGGAATCCAGATAAAAACTTAAATAGCCTGTCCATTCAGAATCAGTTCATTTCTATTCTTTCCTCTGCACAATTGTTAGATGCTGGCTCTACCTCCTTCGCCTTGTGTTTCTAAGGAGTGATGAAAATTTCCATCTTAAATCTTCATTCTTGGTTTAATTATATTGGTGTATTGCAGTGAAATGAGTATCCATCAAATTGTCCTGTATTTTCACTCTGCATGATCCTACTTAGGGTTGGGGCAGGGCGGGTTACACTTGTAGCACTGACTTTTTCTCTAGTGATTAAATCTAATCAATCAATTCTTTCTTTACATGGCAGGCTAAACATAGTGTATTCACCCAATTCTATACGGCTAAAAAAAATTACAGCCAAAAAACTGTATCAGCTATAGCATTTGGACCCACCTTCTTTAAAAAGGACTACGCCAAGAAGCTGCAATTTCATCACCAGAAATACAAAAAGAAAGAAAAAATTTCCATAAATCCATGTGGGGAAAAAATAAATTACAACAGCAGGCTATCACTGAATGCACCAAGCAGAAATAATTAACACTTGTTTCTCTTTGTGAATAATGCATAGCTGTAATAAGAGCTTTGCTTCCAAGCAATCACTCTGCCCTGTAGCCAGGAGATACAGCCAGAAAGTAAAGCACACTACAGAAGCTGTGTTCTCCTCCTGCGCTTCCCAACAGGACTGATCTAGGCACTGAGGGAAACACAAACCTAGGGGGAAGGACAGCCTCCCCTCAGTCCTAATAGGTTTTTTTATATAGCTTTCTTCAAGACAGGGCACAAAAATCCCACAAATAGTATTTCATTATGAAAAGGAAGCTTCCACTCACTGGGAATTTATTTTTATTGTTCTACTGACTGGGTCTTTTGGTGCTTTTTCTTGCATTATGAGTGCCTCTGCTAAGTTCTATGCAATACAGCTTGCTAACAGAAAACTTGAGGATAAACCAAGCTCTGCTAAACTGGTTTTCCTCACACTGTTGCTGCTTCTATTCCAGTTTCTTTGTCCATGCTTCACGTCATCACAATCACCTAGTAGGAACTTAGAGGAATATTCAATGCCATTTGGGAATGGCGACCCTCACAGAAGGCCAGATGGCAATCCTTGGTTTACTTCTACTTGAACTGTTTATTTGGGCCTACTCAATTTAAACAAGAAGTCCACCAGGCTACTAAGGCTGGGCACTACTGGTGCTCTGACACATTGCTTGTGTCCCCACCACGAGCAGTGAAAACAGCCATGCTATGGTGAAGGTAACAATCATCTTCAAACCCACCTACCCAAAACCTACAGATGCTGCCACCTTTCAGAGGCTGCAGGGACAGAGACCTCCCAGGCCCATGACAGTGTTTCCAGGCAAGCTCTAGCACCACCTTCCCTCACCACCACATGGGCAGAAGACAGCCCAGGATGCATCTTTGCTATGTGCAAGTGTCTTCAGAGGGTTTCCAGCACCAGAAAACCACCAGGTTTGCTTCCAGAATCACTCATCTCAAAACTGGCCCAGAAACCCCTTTTCCAACAGGGACTAGAGAGGCAGCTGCACATGCATCCCACAGGCACAGTGTGGATGGAGCCAGAGCCACCCCTGCTCCCTGGGCACAGGAGCCGAGCAGGCTCCGCAGCACTGTGGCTGCTACAGCACAGCTACAGAGATTGTGCTCGCGTAGCACAACTGTGAGCTGTGCACAAGCACTGCCTGTCCCTCAGCTAGTTTTCTCTTTGAAGAATAGAACTTTCATATAAGAAGGTAAAAGAAAATCCTCAACGTTTGTTTTGCTTCCAGGGCACACTATTAAAAAAAAAAAGTACAGCAATACCTCAAACCAAATGTTTGAATCCAAACATCTTCAAAGAACAAGGCTAACAGCACTTCTTTCATTCTTTTTTATTTAAATTGAACAAAATGGTTTGCTGCATACATGCTGTTCACTTCAAAAGACCATTCTTAATCCATTAATAAATAGCAGCCTAGAAGGAATCATACAAAAGTAAATTTTTAATGCATTACCCAAAACAGCAGCCAGCAGATGGGCAGGACTGAATTAACTGTGTGAATCGTTCTCACAGGTATCTTGGCAAAGTGGGAAAATTAACAGCAGGAAAGTACTATTAGAAGGCAGGAAGTTTTTTAGGGTTTTTGTTTTCAATTAATGAAATACATTTCATTGCACCCCAGGTTAGGTGGTATAAAACACAAATCTTTTTTTTTTTTTTAACAGAATGCAGCAATACAAATCAAACTGTATTTGTACCTATGAATTATATCCAAAGAGTAATGATGATGTGAAAACGGTAATGAATAGAAAGGAAAAAAACCCAATCTTGTCACATAATTGCTCCCTGGTTTCAGTGACTACTTCTGGCAGAATTGAACTAGACTACTTTGAGTATTACACCTTGCAAGAACCGGAAGAAAAATATCTGTATGAAGACTGGCTTAGCAGGTTCATAAACTGATAATTAAATAGAAAAAGCAGTTTCCACTTTTGGTAAAACTCTTCCTGACTCATCCTTGGCTCTGAGAGCTTTTTGCATTGTGTTGTCTCCAATCACCCATGCAACAGACAACTGAAATCTGAGTTAAAAAGGAAGGTTACTTCCAATAAAAAAGATGAAGATTTCCTTGTCTGCAGGAAAACTTTATCCTTCTCCGCACCTTAGCGTGTTTATTGCCAAGTAACTCATTAGCTTTCCTGCACCGACCAACATCTACCCTAATCACCCACGCCCACACAGCCCCAGCAATCAGCTGACAGCTATCAAACACCAGCCACACTCTGGAGAGTAATCGGAACAGTTTTGGAAGGACTCCTTTCAACCCTTTTTGGAGGTACCAGCTTTCCAGGAGATCACCACAGAGTCCTTATCCTGAAGGAAAGGAGTTCAAGCTGTGACCCCTCATCCTCTGAATTTTAAGAGTTATGGCGACCTTCAGCAATTTTGGTGTTTATCACAAAACCAAATACAATTCCATTAGCCTTGTTTCTGTTATGGAAGCAGCACACATTTGCAATACCTTATCCCACATGCCACACTCCAATTTAAGGCCAAAAAAAAGTCACCCTAGCTGGGTACACAATCCAGTGAGCACTACTGTGTATATGCACAAGGCTGCATACGTCAGTTCAACTCCCACTTTTGGTCAAAAGAACAAAAAAAATAAAGCTTGTCAGTTTGAAGAGAAAACCAAATGAGCATGTCAGCACTCAGCTCAGCCTCCTCCTGAGTCACGTGTACAGTTCCAGCCTCTCTGAGAACAAGCACACTGTGGATTTAGGAAAGCAGAAAGGTAGAGTGGATGATCAGAGCTCCTTCTGCGGAAGGAACAATTACACAGGTTAAGGCTCTCCCTTGCAAGACTCGGGACTATGCAGTGCTGTAACCAGCTTCTGCCAACTCAGCAGTGAGACACGAAGATAAACAAGGAATGACCATTAACCATCTCACATTAGCTGTAAGGAACAGGGGACATCAAATGAAGTTATCTGATATAGAGTCAAACCAAGGAAATACAAAGACTTCACAAAAGTGACTGGACTGGGGAACTCGTTGCCCTGGTGGCTGCAATGAGAACATTTAAATGCGGTCAGTAAGCAAGCAGTTACATGAATAGATTTTTTAAAAATTCATTTGGCCTTAAGCGCAAAGGTGCCATCACCTCTCCCTGAAGGTACCTCTGCTCAATTTCAGGAGACAGGGTTTTCTGAAGCATCATTCCTACTAATTTTCTCTGCTTCCTCAGGCACCTGCTACCAGCCACTGCCAGACAGAGCCACTCTTACATCTTGGGACAGGTGTTAAAATAAGTCTATACCTTAAAATAGAATGTAATCAAACCTGAAGTGAGTGCTGATGCAATAGCACTGATGCCCAGGAGCTTTGTGATCCACACACAAGACAGATTCCTTCTTTGGGTTAGGGTGTTCCCTTTTCATGCCAAAGTTAGGATTTATTTTTTTTCTTTCCACAGTACCAAGACCACACTTATCCTTAAAGCCTTGAGATACAAAAATGTTTTTCATTTGCAGCAGAGCAGTTTAGTTTGGGTTACACTCCAAGGTGTGAGGATCTGGGTATGTCTTTCCCTGGGAACGGGTCACAGGGAGGTGGGATGGCTCAGCAGCAGCTGCCCCACATCACGCTGGGCTAGCAGGGGAAACCACAACCACCCCACAAGCAGCTCCAACTGACTCAGCAAATCCCACAGCAGAGATGCCAAGAAAGTCCAGCTGCCAGGCTGGGCACAGAGGCAGGACAAGGAGCACTCCTACCCTGCACGGGGGACAACACTACTTGAGTGCTGCAGACACTGCTAAATAAAATGCATCTTGACACCAAAAATCCATCCTTTACACCCCTGGGAAAAGACTGCACCAAAGTTATGCCCTATTTCACTAGGAAAAAAGCAGCAACTTTCACCTTAATCCTTAAGGACCTTCACTTTAGAAGGGGAACAGGAACCTTCCCCTTCTAATTTAACATATTAATTGATCTGATTAACCAAGCTGGGTTTTTCTTTTTCCTTCGAGCAGACATGCAATGCCTGTCATGTAACTGTGGTGAACACCCCTCTCCCCTCAGGCAAAGCCTTCACTGGGCTCTTGCTTCCCTCCCATGGCCTCAGGCCCTCGCTGGTGCACGGCTGTCACCTCCATGATGTTGCCACCTTCGGTCACTCCCAGGCCAGGCCTGGCAGAGCCACCTGCAGCTCTTCCCTGCACTGGGGCTGGGGCTGCCAGAACCCCCTTCTGCCACTCGGCACGACAACGCTCGGGCTGCTTCAGGCAGGTGACTCCTGAGAGATTTCCTTCTCCACAGAATAATTAAAACATTCATCTAGCCAAAATCTTACCATACACACAAAAGCTGTTTGACTGTCACTGCTTGTATTTATTTCTCCTCCAACTCAATAAGCAAAGGACTTGCCCTCTTTTCTTTGTGATCATTATTTGAACTGTGCAATCTCAATATAACTTGAATATAATTTAAATTTTGCTTAGCTGATTTTTATTCTATTATCTCTTGTTCTCTGGGCAACTATATATTTGATCTCGAAAGTAAAATTGTTATAATTAAATCTGTGTTTTTAAAGGTAATATAAATTAGAGGGTAGAGCTGAAGTAATACGTAACAGCTTGCATGGCATTATATAGATGGAAAAATAACTCACTTGTCTGAGCAGCACACCATGACAGAGATTAGTTGTTACCCAAAAAAGTTTTGTTATTCAGATTTTAGAACTCATTACTACATGATTAAATATATTACAAAAGCCTCTACAGAAATACAAGTCTATAACAAAGCTGCAATTGGAAATGTCAGCCTTTCAACTCAAACTGAAGTTTTGAGCACTCACTTGCCAGCCTAAATGCCCAAGATGAGGGCCAAGGTGCTGCCTAAGGCAGAGACAAACCTTTAGCCTCTTTTTACTTCGCTGTGACACACAAGATTAATAAACAAAAAAGATGGGTTCAGGGAAGGAAGAATGAAATCTTAATAAAATTACTACGACCTAGAATTTCCTGTGCCTTGTGTTTGGGACATCAGGCTTTAACAGCTTAAGTTTGGCCTGGAACCCAAAAGGCCACTTTTTACTTCAAAATCTGCACCTATTTATTTAAGTACAATTATGTGAATATCTTTGCAGCATAAGACTAACAAATGCACAGAAGATTCACTTGCCTTTTTTAATACAAATGATGTTTACTTTTTAAATTCCTTTCCATATTCTTGACAAGCCAATGAAAATGAGGCAAGTGCATAGGGGGCCCCGACTACCATGTCAGGCAATTTAGCTTCTGAAGCACATAAATCTGGTACTTGCACATGTTTTTCTTTATATAACACATGTGAATTCCATGTGATTTGTATATTTCACAAGTTAAATTATGCCCCTAATTGGTACTTCATAATAAAATGCCTGAAGGAGACCAGGCTGCTCTGATATGCGAGCAATTTTAGATTTAAATTAAGTTAGGGATTGATTTCCATTTCAAAAGTGTTTTTGAAATTTAACAAGTGAAATACAGATGCTGTTTTCAAACAGGGACACAAACGATGAGAATGCAGACTGTTTGGTCAGGAAGTTGATATTCAGACAGCAGAAGTGTTACACATATGGAAATGTTTTTCGTTTATTGTCCACCCAATTTAAGAGAACAGTAGGGTGGACATTTTAACAACTCTGCTATATGAGCACATACAGATGGGTGGAGTTTGATTTTCTGCTACTTTATCTAGCTGTGATACTTTATAACCTAGAGCTGTATTCTTTCTAAAAATACAAGAAAAAGTTATAATTTGTGAAATAAAGATCATAAGTAATTTTCTAACTGCTTAGTAGGACATATTGTAATGACCAAGAGACCAAGAAATCTTACTCTGAAATTAAGAGGGAGACACTTGTTGGCTTCGAAAACCATTGTCATTATGAAAGGCAGTCGCCCTTTGAACAGTTTATACTTGTATAAATTCTACACTTCCATAAACTTCATAGCACAACAGCTCTGTTCCCGAAGTCAGCACAAGCATCAAGCTCGGTTTCTTTTCTTTTCAAGCTCAAGTGGTTCCTAAAAATACTCAAGAAATTTTAATCTAATGCTTCTGAGAATGAAAAGGCTTAAAAAATGGAAAAGTGAAGGAAGATTTGGCCTATTTTGTTCTGTTCTGCTAGAATAATAAGAAAAAAAGCAAGGTTATCTTTTTGAAGAAAATGCTTTACTGGTAAATAAACCACCTGCCTTCTGATTCTGCCTGCCACGGGCTTACAATTGCTGATCTTTCCTGGCCCCTCCATTCTTCTCGGGAAGATCTCATTTCTTCTCACCCACACAACATTGCTCTGAGCTGCTGCTGCCTCCACCACTATCTGTAACCTAAGCTCAAGAATTTTCTACTCTGAGGGAAGATACAAAAGGGCACAAGTGTGTTCACTGGGGAAATACAACAAAGCCATGGATGTCTGACACTGCTGCTCATAAGAGCTGGGCAAGAGCAAAGCCTCTCAGCAGAGACACATCTGGACTAAAAGATAGGGGAGAGGGGATGGGAAGGAGGGACAGGCCTGCCTAGGATAAGATTTCCAGAGACCAAAGGATATGTGGTGTAACACAAAGCAAACAAATTAAATTTAATAAAACATCCTGCATACAAGGTACCACCCAGCAGTCTACAGAGAGATAAGAGACCAAGATAATGCTTTAGAAAATTGGATACTGTGATTCATAAAAGGAAAACAGGAAAATACACAAATAAAGTTGAAGCCATTCAGATAAAAGGAAAACTGCTGAATTTAAAAGCATCTAGAATACAAGCATATGTTCTTACAGAAGAGCCACAACTAAAGAAAAAATGAACCTCAAATGATTAAAGGCTCCTTTAAGCATCTAAAACCCTAGTGTTTATCAAAGCGTCTCTGTACAAGAAGTATTAGGTTGATGGAAAACAATTTTAACCCAGTGGAACTGGAACCACACAAAAATCTCAACTTTTCAAGGTTTCCAACACCCCCAATACCTCTCTGTGCCTTAGGCAAAACTTTAAATAGAGATTTAAAAAATAAAAATGGACAAGCTTTTCTGAAACATAAAAACCCTTGACGTGGAATAAAATCAATTTGGATTAAACCTCTTTTTATTTAGACACAATCTCATAAATTCTATGTTAAAGTAAGGGAGAGGGGAATAAAAAAGGCACCATAAAAGCATGAACCAATCAAGCACAACAAATATAATGAGAGAGCTGAAAGCACGAGAGACCCACAATTTCTGGATGCACAGAAGTAATTAAAAAAACCTCTGTTTACCTGCAAAATTTAAGTTGAAAATTGTGACCACACCATATTTTTAATAACTTCAGAATAAAGGAGCAGGCAGGTCACAAGGTCAAGCACCAGGGGCAAAGCTTGAGAGGACTCCACACAGAATCTGTCTGGGCAGCTCAAAAGCTTTGGAAGCAGCAGAGCTGCCAGTGCTGGGATGCTGCCCCTGGAAGTACCAGTATAGAGCTGTAACACATCAGTACTGGGGGAAACTGTTCAAGAGGAGACCAGATGCCCTGAACACTGGGAATCACAAAAGTACCAGCAGGAAGAGCATGAAGGATGTTCTCACCCACCACTTGGAAGGGCAGATGGGCAACACTTCAGGGCAGGGAAGGGCAGGAGAAACAACCAACACAGCCTTGACTACCTGCAGTTTCTGCTGCTGGCAGCAAAGAGCTGCAAAGGGGCAGCTGAGGGGAAACCACGGCAGGATCATAAAGGCAGGGGAATTATTGGTTCTTTCTTCCAGGTAAGAGATTTTATCCTAGAAGCAGAAAATATAGTGGAATCATAGAGGCAACACAGTCTGGATGGACAGATCAGTGACTACAAGGTACTGAGACAGTGACTGACAGCAGTGCAGCAGGGTAGGTACCACCTGAACAGGCGCCATTATAAACTTGTGAGAAGTGCCCAAGTGTGGCACAAGCCACTAAAATTCTGGAAACCAAATTACAAACTAAGGCTCCCAAAAGGTGGTGACAGGGCTGCTCCCATGCCCAAGTGACAAGGGTCACTAGCCTGCCCATACCCATATCCCTCCTGGGCCCAGAGGGCCCAGCCCTGCCGCACCTTGCAAAGTGCCCCACTCCTGACCCGCATCAGGCACGTGGCAGCCACTGCCCAGATTGTCACCTCTGCCTTGCATGAGGCTTCTCACTCATCCCTCCTCTCTCCTGGTGCACACCTATGTCAAAACCTTCCAAAGTTTCTTCCAAGACTAGAATGCCCATGGATTCATTTTCCTACCACGTTTATCTTCCCCTAACTCACATTACAGCACAGTAGTTAGCCCTGCTTTCCTCAGAATACAAGCTCTAGCCACCATCAACTACAGCTACTGGAAAAGACCATCTCCTCTCACTGGAGCAGCTCACCTGCCGCAGGTATTCCCAGGGCCCCTTCCCTTTGCACCAAAATCCCCCAGCCTGACTGCTTTGGAACAACAAGAGGTGCAGCTGCGTGAACCACGACTCCCAAGCAATCACTGCCATTTTGTTTTACCCTAGCTCAGTGAAGGAATTAATCTGAAATCTAGGAATAGTTTAAAGGATCTTCCCAGGATGTTTTTCCCTGTGAGCACTGCACTCCAACATTCACCTCATGAAGCAAAGGTCAGAATACATGAGATGCCTGATGGAGTAACACTGCAGATAGTCCTTTCAAAATCACAACATACAGCCACTGTTTCCATCAAAAAGAAAATGACATGAAAATTAAGGTGTTTCAGTTCTCATAGAACCGCTACAGTACAGATTATCTCAGCTATTCTTCTATGAGCACCTTCAGGAATATTTTTTGCCACTGAATCTTGTAAAAAACCCACAGCTTAGGAGAAAAGGTATGCATTGGATCCATTTTTCTTCTAAGAAGGACAAAAAACTTCTCAATTTTGCAAGCACAGTAGTCTCATGACACTAAACATACTTTGCATCAGCTCAAGCTGTTCTGTGTACTAAAATGATCAATGTTGAAAGCTTCTGAAATTATTTCCACAGCTAGATACTGCATGGCTTTTTCAAGGCTTAAAACAATTTCCTTTTACATTTTTATAGATTGGGAATCAGCCATTAAGATGAATATGTTCAAAATACTAAGTGTTTTTCTGGCATTTTCATTTCTAGATTATACAAAAATATTCTGAACATGCCAAAAGTCACACTTGCAATTAAATTCAAGTACCTAATTAGCTCAAATAAACAGGAAATTTCCTATGATGTAGTACAATAATAATTTAAAATATTTGAGAGGTTAGATCATAGATTGAATTCATCTGGTATTTTATGAAAAAACACAAGTTGACTGTATTTATTGAGCAACAGCTGTAAAACAATTTTATTTACGATATGGTGATTAACTTTGAAGCCACAGGTGAGTCCAATTTAGACCAAAAAGCCACACAGCTGACCCACAAATAATGAGAACAGGTAACTGTTGTAATGCTTCAGCACCTGATCCCTGTGCCAAGCAGCCTGAAAACAAGCTTGCTTTTACAACCTTTTTCTACTCCAGAAATAAAGAACTTCCCAGGACAATCATTAATTTGGACAGATATGTCTTGGAAGTTAAAGAATTGCCATTACTTTCTACATAAAGATACGTGTTTCAGAGTGCCAAATTTCAGTTGTAAAGATGACAAATTAGCTACATTGAAATCATGCATTTCCTCAAAAGCTTCTGCTCTACTCTTGTGTTTGTACAGAGCTGGTTTACTCCCTTATGGATGTGTGTGTACATAAAATTGCAAAATTACCAGCTGAATTGGGACTCTTGAACATCTTCTTGATGTGCTTTAAGAATTCACACAAGACAGCTGATTTTGGTGCAAGGTTTAACTGCATTTCTATTAACCGACTGCAGCCATTAGAGTTTTATTCCATTAATTTACAGTAAATGATGTTGGCTTGATCACTGATTGAAAACATTTTTGAAAAGCAGAAGCTGCACTGCAGTACTCACTTTTCCAGCAATAAGGTAAATAGTTATTCCAATTCCGCATATGGGGCAAAAGATAATCAGTCAATACTCAAGAACGGACTACTTAAGTGCCTTGAAAATTAAATTACATTGCAGCTCAATGTAATTTAAAATGTCAGAGAAATCAGAGGCTCTCACAGATTTTAATTAAACTAATCTCTATATTCAGACCTTGCCTCTTCCCCATCCTGCTGCTACTATTCCTTTAATATTTATTCACAGCACTGCATAAAACAATAAAAACAACCAGATTTACTTCTTATTATTTACAGTAAAATAGTTTTTAAATAAACAAGGATAACATTTCGCATCTTAAATAAAGGACTGTTTTGGACAATGGCATTTCAGAAACCCAAGCATGATCATGGCATAATTCCATTGACAAGCTGCCATAGAAACAGCCAGCTCAAATGCAAGCTAAATCTCAGTCACACAACAAAAAGCAGTTCAATATTCTTTAAACAGTCTCAAGGGGGGCAGGAAGCCGATGGACAAAGCAGTAGGTAAAAGTCACAAAAAAGAGGCTTTGCAGGGAAGCCACTGGAGTCAGGAGACGGCGGCACTGAAGGAACCCGCGGATGTGGGGTCTCACAGGGCACCCCCAAACCCTCCCTCCCCCAGCACTCCCAGGGACCCTGCAGGGAACAGCCGGAGCCTGGGCCCAGCCCCTGAGGGCACGGCCACGGCTCCCACACCTGCCAAGGGCTGCGAGTTACCTCAGCAGGCAACTACGAGGCTACTGAGGCGTGAGAGGGGTGGTGCACGTGGCCTAACACGCCAGGAAAAGGGAAAAAACCCCAAACAACCCCACTCAGTGGGTGCAATGCACCAGAAGAGCCCTGCTGTGCTGGGCCGCAGAGCAAACAAACCCTGTGACCCACACGAAGCCCAGCGACCTCCGGATTTATACAGCTCGCTTAAACAGACCCAAGTTATTCCCTGATGAAGAAGCAAACTCTCCTTGTCAGCCTTCCCTTCCCTTCGATCCCGGGAAGCGCACGGGGCTCAGCCGGCTGCCAGGCCGGGCCACGCTGCGGGCAAGCAAGAGGGCACTGGGCCCTGCCGGCACCGAAATGGGGCTGGCGGGTGAGGCGGGCCCAGGGGCGGCTCCTCGGGGCCATTACCCTCAGTCAGGGGTTGGGGCAGGTGCGGGCCCAGGGGCGGCTCCTCGGGGCCATTACCCTCAGGGGATTGGGGCAGGTGCGGGNCCTCGGGGCCATTACCCTCAGTCAGGGGTTGGGGGCAGGTGCGGGCCCAGGGGCGGCTCCTCGGGGCCATTACCCTCAGTCAGGGGTTGGGGGCAGGTGCGGGCCCAGGGGCTGCTCCTCGGGGCCATTACCCTCAGTCAGGGGTTGGGGGCAGGTGCGGGCCCAGGGGCGGCTCCTCGGGGCCATTACCCTCAGTCAGGGGTTGGGGGCAGGTGCGGGCCCAGGGGCGGCTCCTCGGGGCCATTACCCTCAGTCAGGGGTTGGGGGCAGGTGCGGGCCCAGGGGCTGCTCCTCGGGGCCATTACCCTCAGTCAGGGATTGGGGGCAGGTGCGGGCCCAGGGGCGGCTCCTCGGGGCCATTACCCTCAGTCAGGGGTTGGGGGCAGGTGCGGGCCCAGGGGCGGCTCCTCGGGGCCATTACCCTCAATCAGGGCCCAGCAGGAGCTTCCAGGGTTTTTTCCAGCCAACATCAGTTCCTCCCGCTGGAAGCATGGCAGCGGAATACCATGATTGATAGTGCCAAAGGCGATTCCCAAAGAGTGGAGTAGCCAGCGGTAATGCATTTTCTATGACAAAATTCCACATCTTGTTCTATTTTTTAATGCATTCAAAACTTAATTCGTTATTCCGAACTATTCTCCTGACCGTTTCTAGGGGTTGTTTTTCTAGCTTGTTCCAATTCCCCAGGTGAAACAGTCGTGATTGCAAACTTTGTATCTGCACTCTGCAAATATATTGAAATACGTATTTTAACAGCTGTTCAAGAGACATTGGATAGCAAGGAGGTCTATCACCAGGAGCCTTATGGAGATCAAATTTAGCTCACAGTCAACAAAATTATAATAAATTGAATTAGGAATTCAATATTTTTCATAGTCTGCAGGCCACTTAATGGTACATATAGCTAGCACCTTTAGCATTTACTTGCAGAAAGTGCCCAGTTGCGCTGCTTCCTTAGGAAGTAACTGGATTTCTGCTACAGTGTATTTATCTTTCCTACCTTGCTTGAAACATTTTGAATCCTTTAAAGTGAGATCTGTTTTCCTTCGTTGGTGAGGTTTTGCTGGTTACAGTTGGTTGAATGATAATAATTTTTTGCTGAGTAGAAGTTCTTACGTTTTCAGTTTCTGACTGAGGCAGCATATGCAATTAGGAGCTATCAAGTGCCATAGCTTAATCAACCTCCAATTAATATTCTTATCATCATAATTTTGCGAAAAAGAATTCTTTTCATGTGGAATAATCTGAAGGGAAAAAAAATCAGTTTCAAGACTGCATTGCAGTGCTCTCCTCTTTTCACCCAGCATGTTAAGAGGAAGGCGTTACTAAATGTTGTAGTAACAAAAACCCTGTTACCAGCATTATTTACAGTTTTGAGCAGGATGCATCACCACCCTCAACACATAACCACCTTTAAAACATTTGATAATTTCTGTTTTCATTCTAGATTACTCCTGTCATGAAGAAGACGACACTGAATAGACTCTTCCCCCTTCATAAAGCCCTTTTTATTCTTTTTGGGCTATAGAAAGAGGAGTTCCTACCCCTGTTGCTGTGTGGTACTCCCCTGCCTATCTCCATAGCAATACTTTTGCATCAGAAAGAGCGAGCAGACAGAAAAGGTGCCTGAGCCTTCACCTGAGTCCCACTGCAATGAAATATTCTCAGACAGCATTCCCAACCCCAGAAGCCTGGAAACAGTCCCTGTCTAACAAGGTGCCGCTAGTGGCCTCCCTGCTGCTCATCTCAGCGCTAGGCTGGAGGCAGGCTCGGGGGTGGGTACAGTTTCCGTCCAGACTGTTCCCTTTTCCCGCAGTCCCCTTCCTTCTCCAGCCTCCCCTGCCAGCTCCAGCCCCTGCCATTTGACAGTCCGATGCAGCTCTGTCCCCTGACACCTCTCCTGTTCCAAACAGAGGCTCATTTACATAAGGTCCTGAAGTGGACTAAACCTGAAGGGGTTTGGCTAAACCCCCAACTTGCTCACGCATTTCAGCCTTTTAAAGGAGGGGCAGGGATCCAGGAGAAGGAGCCAAATCCTTCTTCTGCAGAGGTAGTACCAGTAGAGCAAGAAAGGAAGGATGAAACAATGAGCACTGGGTCCTTCCTCCAAATATCTGTTGTCCCTTGTAACATACACAACTGGAACTGAATTTTGACCCCAGACCAAAGACCTTCACCTCCACCTGCATTACTCATTCCCTTACTCAGGGATCCCCACTTATCAGTTAGGGGGTGGGGGGGGGTTTGTGAGTGCAACAGGAGGTAAAGCATTATATAATGTTTAGACATGAGAAAGGCATTTGTTTACTCACAGCAACATTTTGGAGATTGGGAGAAAAGGAAGGAAAACCCCTGAATCCTCATAAGTATTTACATAAGTGGCATGTTGCCCCCGTGTTTCAAAGGAATCTAATTTTCTTTTGTAGTCCTGAAATACATCAGCTGACATTTCTCGTTATTATGGACTTCAGTTTAGACCTATGTCTTTATTTAAGCAGTGGATCAGCCAGACACTTGCATTCTAGAAAATCATATGCCAGTATTGATTTTCTTAGTGGTAATAATTCACTACCAGTAGCAGCAGTAGCAATGCTTTGAAAGCTGCTTTCAAAATAGTATTTCAACATCTGGGGACATTTTGCAATGAAAAATGCAGAAAAACAGTCATACGTTTATCTGCTTAAAGAGAAGACAAATTAGACTAAATTAGACTAATCAGACTAAATTTCTCTAATACAGCTTTAGTCCTAAGAATATTACACTGGCACTTTGACTCAGAAGTTCCTCTGCCAGGTGTGGAACAGAGAAAGCCACAATCTGAACAAGAGCAAGGAAAGATGTGACAAGGAAGGCAAACTCCTAACTGAATGTGAGGCTGTGGCTCAAGTGAGAACGCAGCTGGTGTGGGTTTCTGAGCAACACAGCTTGCTTCTGCAAAAACCACTGCCAAGAAGACATGGCTTATGAAAATAAAAGGTTTGATCTACCACAGTCTCAAGCATGAGGCAGACTCAGGGCCGGAGTTCAAGTCTGGACTCAGCTCATGTTAAAATGCAAGAGAACACTGCAAACACTCTGCAAATTTCACTGGCTCTGTGTAATTTCTACACCTGCAGCTGGAGCAATACTCCAACTGCACCCGAGCCACTGTGTGACCTGGCTGGGAGCATGCAGGGCTACCTCCCTGTCCGGGGACTTGGATCCTGACCTTTCCTCTCTGTACAAAGCTAACTCAGAACCTATCCTAGTCAAAAGCACTTGAGAAAAAGTCCATGTTGTGGCAAATACAGTTTAGTGACTAACTTAAACAGGGGTCTACTATGGTTTTAACATATGGCTTCATATTTCAGTCCTAGAAAAAATTCAATTTGAATATTTACTGCAAATTACTATTTGTTTTTTCTTTTGGAGGTTTCCCCCAATGTTTCAGGGGATACTGTTTCCTTGAAATATTATTTTCAAGTATGCAGTAACAATTACTACATTTGCTAAAGAAGCACCTTCATGTCAGAGTTGTGTGCAGCAATCTCCACTGACCCCTGCAAACAGACTACACTGCAGTCTTACAGTACCAGTAAAAAAACATATACATTAGTCCAAAATATTTCTTTCTTGAAGTTGCTTGTTGCTTTACAACTCAGTAGTGAAGATGGGAAATAAAAGGTAGGGCTGGGAAAATGAGACTGGCAGTGAAAACGGCAGAGCTGTGGATGAAAAGAATGAGCTGTGGGGAAGACATGCAGAACATCAGTGGTATTAGTGTGAGGCAAACACAGAGGATGAAAGAATAGGGAAACATGAGAAGATGGAAAAAAGACAACTGCTTTTGATACAGAAGGAAGACAGAGTACACTGATGGATCCGACCAAAAAAAGTCAAAAGAAAAAAACCCAACCATTATCTGATAATATTACGTGTCAACGCTTGTTTAATTTTCATTAAAATTTTCTTATCTGACACTAACAAAGCCAGATCCCAGGAGTTTTCTGGCAGAAGTTGGCTGATGACAGGGGTCTGGTTTGGAATTGTGCTGCCAGTGTGCCATAAAGTGCCTCACCTAACCTTACAATTATACCCAACTGAAATGTTAGATGCTGGATTTGAGCTTGGACTGAAAAGAAACCCATAGATAGTAAAAGTGGAAATGCACAATTAGGATGTGTATATATCCTTAATTACACCATAAAGTGGCATAGTGGAGAGGAGGATTAAATTATCATCCAAGACAGATCTGTTTCTTTTTCTCTAGTGTGCAAACACAAATACTGAGATGCCTTAATTAGAGCCATATGGCCAGTGCATGGAGTCACTGCAGGGTATTGTTAATGCAGTTTGAGTGCCCAAACTATGCTCATTCACGTTTTTGAATTACTCTGAATAGTTACAGATAATAGTAATCAACTCTGAAAATACTGGTTGCAAAGATCATTGGTTTTTCAATAATGATAACACTCTTGTGCTGTGTCTAACTACAAAATTCTAAGCACACCAATTCCAAATCATGAAAACATGCGTCCACAGAGTGGCTCTGGTCTGGTTACCTCCACAAGAACGTGCCAGTTTGGAAAGAAGCCCAGAAAAACCCCACAGGTATAGGTTAAATTACTGATTCAGGCATGTGTCATTGTGCCATAGCACCATTTGGAGATAGTGCACAGGGGCACTTAGCATCTTATAAAATTAATCCCATATATAGTTTAGAAGAGTCACAAGTCAACAAATAATGAAGTAAGCAGTACAATATATCCCAAAACAAATTAGGAAACTGGTGGAGTGGTTCAGTAGAGAGCCAATGCATGTAAACGTTGATTTCAGATGCAAGGACAGATGAAAAGAGTTTAGAGGTAGCAGAACTTCATTTCTAGATGATATTCTAATGGAAATCTTAAAATATAAAAAACTTCAAATGGACTGAATGCTGCTTTGATTGTGTACTGCCTCATGCTCCAGAAGACAGATGTTTCCTTAACTGGCCAGTAATGAGGAATAAAGTCAAACTTAGCAAGACAGATGTTTCCTTAACTGGCCAGTAATGAGGAATAAAGTCAAACTTAGCAAGATGCTCAACTGAAGGTAGGAAAAAAACCGTGTTATAAGGCAACACTTAATAATAAAGGTGGCAAAAGTGGATAACAGGCAAATAAAACCAGTCAGTAAATTACTTGTTGACTATTAACTTATTGGTCATCTTTCCTCTTTCAACCTTTTCCTGCCTCCATATCCATAAGCAGGATCCCGTGGACACCAACACTTCCCACTGAAACCACTTGCAGGTGGATGAGGTGTGGTCACTCCCAGCAGCCCAGGAGCTGCCATGGGCGTGTCAATTGGGCTCTGCCTGAAGTCGTCCCATGTGCTAAACCCTAGTTGTTACTAAGAGATTCGGGGGGTGGGGAAGGGGAATAGCACAAGTAGGAACATTTTACTGCCTTAAAAAAAAAAAAAAAAAAAAGGAAGAAAAATAAATAAGGAGGAACAGTTATCACAGAAAAAAACAGGGAACAGTTTCTCTACAAAAGGAAAAGATATGAAAAGATTTATAAAGGCCAAAGTGGTACCACAAGTAAAGAATGATGTAAAGAGGTTCCTGATTCCATCATCTAGGATGTTAAAATATGGGGATAGCACTGCAGATATAAGGATTTTTTGTTTTCCGTTACCTTTCATTCAGATTTTAAATGAAGAAAGATTAAAAAACCTTCAAGAACAGTATTTTCTTTTCATGTTTACTACAAGACACCACAATAAATCAAACACGAGCTGTACCTTCAGAGCCCCATTATTATCAAGAATTGTCTGTTATTTCTATCATTGTCCTTTTTTTTATTTCCCTTGTGTGTTTCAGAACTATCTCCCATTAAGTAGAGGGAGTAAAAAGCTGAGAAGGGAGACAGCGGAAATAATGAAAAGAACGTTTTCTGCTCTGTGTCTGCTTATAGACTCTGGTGGACTGGTCCTGCTCATATGCCTGCTGTTCCTATAGCTGCAGTCCAAACTCACTAGGCAGGATATTAAGGAACTCCTTGTTTCTGCTTTCAAAAAAAAAAATTTTTTTAAAAAAAATTTAAAAATCAGAGAAACTGAAATCTCACCAAAAGATTCTGCTCAGCAAAATATTCTGGTTTGCACTATTTTCTTATCCTGATGGATAAATTTAATAAACCAAACAACCTTGTTGGCACACTTTGACATACTCTACAACAGTGACTATAGTGTCATTATGACTGATAAAGTGAACGGTGTATGAAGAAACACAGTGTTTCTGAAACCTGCTCCAAAACTCAGATATATTTGTAAAAAGAATCCCTGATTTAATTATCCAGTAATTCTATATCCATGAAGCAAACAGTGTTTCCCTTACACAGAATTTCTCCCCATATTGTTTTTTTAATATTATTTCTTTTATATATGTAAATGTCTGAAAACAGAATCAGTTTAAAAGTTAATTTGAAAACAAAGTTAAAGTTGTTTTACAAGTCTTCAAATAACTTTGAAAAAGTTATTTGAAATGCAAACTTTAGTTTGGATTTCTTGACACCACTTACTACTATAATTAATACAAAAATGCAGCCTTGCTAGAAAGTCCTTATTAGTACAGCTATTTGAGAACATTTTATCTTCTAAGAACATCTGGCACAGAGCAGAAGACATGGCCTGGATGCCCACCCAGTCAGTACATTTTGAAGGCTCTTACTCATTACTTAAGAAGGTCTCCCAAAAATTGTCACAGGAAGATGGTGGGAATCATTGGCTGTGTTGTTGCTACCTGCAGTCCTGGCAACAGGAGGGAACAGTTGGTAAAAGTGCTCCTGTGTGGACACTGAACTCTCCACCGTGCTGTGCAGGACACCCCTGGCAGCAGCAGCTTCTCCTCGCTGGGGTAAAACCCAGCTGAATAAATCTGATGACAATTAAGTCACCCAAAGCCTTGCTGGATGCTCAAACAAAACATCCTGTGTTTTCTACTGACGCTGCTCTGCAAAATTGTAAGTAATTTTCAAAGCATGATTTCTTCTAAACATTGAAAACATTTAAAAAAGAGTCACTTGTAACTTGAAAAACATAATAAACTATAAAAGTAGTATTTCAGTCCAGATAATTGTAATGCAGTATGCAGGAAAAGAGTTTCACTGGGAGTGTCACTGAGCTATTTTCTTGAACGCTTATCTCCACTACAAGACAAAGTATCCAATAATAAACATCACCAAGACCCAACTAATGGGCAGAAAGAGACTGAACCTTGGACTGCTTTGAATGATGTGTTAAATGTATTGCTGAGACAATTTAACTGCCAACAAAACCTTGCTACACGCAGGTCTAACTAAATTATCTCTCAATTCTCGTACCATAGTAAATGCTGTTGAAGAAAATCAAGGGAACATGAACTCAATAGAAGTTTGTAATACTTACAAAAGAAATTCAGATAAAAATTTCTTCCCAATGGATCTTTAAATCAATTTAAAAATGAATAGAGACTTTTTTCCTTCTAGGATATAGCTCAGAAAAAATGTGCCATCTTCCCTTGAGAATGCCTCTTTGACAGTCTAGCAACAAGTTAAACAATATTGCATAGAAAGTTATGCAGGAAAAAACCCTCATAAGAACAAAATAATAATAATAAAATCCCCTAGAACTGTGTAAGCACATTAGAAAAATGACACCAGCTATGATTATCATCACACACAGAGAATCACAGGTAGGTCTCCATGAAAGTGCAGAAATGGATGGGGCTCTGAGCAACCTGCTCTCATGGAAGGTGTCCCTGCTTATGGCAGGGGGTTCAATAAGCTTTAGGGTCCCTTCCAACCCAAACCCATTGTGGGATTCCATGATCAGAGTATTTTACCTACCATCTGCTTCTAGATAAAAGATGAACAAACTCTCCAACACGGCACAGGGAAGTGGCACAGAGCATTGTTCCCTCAGCTTTGGGAGGCTGCCTTGGTACTTCCCAAGAGCACGTGCTGGATGCCAAACGAAGCACAGCTGTGGCTCTGGTCACACTCTGGGAGGTAAAAGGAAATGTTCTTTCCCCAAGCCATGCAGAGGACTGCTCTAACAGCTGCCATGTAAGTTGAATGGACATGCCACACACCCCAGGAAACAGAAGTGCTGGAACCGTGGTGTGGAGCAGGAAGAACACGCAGGCACAGCCGGACACCCTGGCATGGCTCACCTGGGCACAGCCAGCCCAGCTGGAGGCTCATCCCTGGATAAAATAACACTAGTGATGGCAGGGTGAAATGGGAAGCTGCATAATTCATCTGGCAGAAAAATAAAATGCCATGCAGTATGTTGGATGTATTTTAGAAAACAAAACTGCTGTCAAACCAAATCGTTGCTCTTGTGCCCCTCCTGAGAATGTGCCCTCTTATTCTGCATTATACAGTTCTCCACGGGACAAATTTTCTAATTTGGCAAGTTAACATAAAAACATGAAAATTACATATTAACAATGTACAAACCCAGTATCACACCTCAAAGCGTGATGTTAGTCTTCCAGTAAAAGTTCTAGACATTGGCCCTCCTCACTGCTAGAACAGTCTGCATGACAGAAATCTCCTTATCTTGGTCACATCATCATTTTGTAACTAAAAGAAGTTAATTATCAATAGCACCAGTGTTAAGAACTGCCAAAGTGGAGATAGGCCCTGATATAAAGGTTTTAAAACCTTTGATGCATTTGTTAATTGAATAGGAGCATTTCTCTGTTGAATTCTCCCACCTGCACACGGCATATAGCTTTCACCGAGTCAAGTGATCCCACCTCACAATAAAATATTATCTCAATAAACTCAATAAGATATGCACGTGCCCACAACTGAGAACATCAGCCAGAAACTGGCTGTCAAAATTACTATCTCCCTCTGGCAGCAGCAAGTTTTCTGGCAGTTGTGAATTTTCAGGTGGTTCCAATATGTGACACTGGTTATGTTAATTCAACCTCTGCTCTCGTTAATTTATTCTCTCTTCCTCTTTGCTCTTTTAATTGCAGGTCGTAGGTTACCCATATTTGAAAACAAAGAGAAAAACAATAACAAGCCCAAAAAATGAAAGGAGGCATTGGCAATGCTTCTGTGTACTTTCCCTTAATCCTCCCTTCTTTGGAGGGATAAAACATCCTTGTTCAGTAGCTGGCATCCATTTTAATTGTATTTTTTAAAACTTAATTTCAAGACACACAGAAATTAGTTACTCTCTCTCTGTATTACAGATCGAAAGGATCCAAGCCGTGGGCCATTCCAGAGATTAAAGCTGATCTGCCACACTCTGCCAGGCTGGCAACATTTAAAGTCAGCACATACAAGGCCTGGAAGCAGCAACACTTCAGATTTCAAAGTTTTATCACCTTTTGCAATCCTAACTAGTTCCATTTAATTCATGTGCAGTTTCCAACCAAAATCTTTAGGGACATTTATTTGTTCAGACTGTTACATTTTTTATTTTGGAAATACAGAACCATCAATATTTGAATGCCTAACTTCTGCCTACTTTCACTTGACCTATAGATTTGCTATAATGGGACTTTTGACACAGATGTTTTAATTTAGGGTTGTTTAGTGTCTGCAGGAATTTTTACTTCAATTAGTCTGTCTTAGTAACTGCTAAGACAGTTCCAATTTCTTGATAATTTATATTAATTAAGAAAGCTGCATTGTTAGAACAACAAATATATAAAAATCAAAAAATATCATTCAAGCACAAAAAAACCTAAAACCAATTTTCTATCATTTAGGTACTTCAGATAGGACTATTTTTCAATTCTTCTCCATGAACTAAAGTAAAAAATAGTAAATATGTCCCCTTTTACAAAGACATGGATGGGATTTACAAACACATTGCTTAACTTCATGGTCTCCATGAACAGGCTGAGGGAAGTGAAACTGTACATTCACCATTAGTGTTCTGTGGTACAGAACAATATGCAAATGCATATTGTTACAGGCTGTCTTTCTGAATGCTCACCTTGGGTCTGACACTCAAAGGGCCACACAGAGCCTCTGGCACAGGTGAGAGAACAGAATGGAAATGGCTTTTTCATACATTTTCCCAGTTCCAGGACTCTATTTTATTCTCTTGCAAGTTTGGCAGCAGAAACTATTAGCTTTGTTCAGAGCTTGAAACTGGGACTGGGAAGGGCAGAGGAAGAAACACCAAGTCACTTTGTGATTCAGCAAATGAGTTACCAACAGAGTGCCAGACCCTCGAGAGGTGAGGCAACTGGGCCACAACAGGAGAACAATGTCCCAGTCAGACTCAGCCTGCAAGACGTTGCTCAAGTCTGGGACAAAGAGTGATAGTGACCATATTGATTGTGATGTTTACTCCTGTTCAAAACAGAAAAGTTGGAGCTATTTTAGAGTTTGAATAGCACCTTTTTCAAACAGCCAAGCACAAACATTTGTTTGGCTCACTCACAGAGGGACTGTAGGGAATCTTCCACTCCTCTCTTCTTAACAAACAAGTCTCTGTGTGAAAAAAACTTACCAACAACATCTACAGCCCTGAGAGCAGCACAGAACAAAGACTGATCCAGATGCTTTACAAAACTTTCAAGTGTTGGCTTTTCTCTTTCTCTTGTAGTAAGACAAGAACATCTTTATGAACCCTGGAATGAACAAACACAGATGCCACATTCCTCTCTTCGGGTTCCTTGCTGCTTTCTGTGAAGATGTGAGCGTTTTTTGTGAACTGGTGAAATTAGGACCTGCTCTAAAGAACACAGGTGGCATTAGGGTACTTCATAAGCAGATGGATACACTTCTTATAGCTCATAGGTGAACTCAGTCCTATCCTATGTACAAACCAAATTCCTAAACAAAAGTTGTATTGCTTCAAAGACCAAGCATTGCCGTGTAATACCTACACTTGGATTAGAACAAAGGCAGGAGGAGGGAAGTTGTTTTCAGCAGTTACTACCAGCATGTTCATGTGACCAGTGCTTAATTAGATTGTGCCATGGTTCCAGTCTGACACTTCATTAACTGAGAATGTTACCGGGTTTTCTGCTGGAAAGATCAAAAAGCCTTCACGTCTGAAAAAAGAACTTTATCATTCTACCCAGATTATTTGTGCTCTTCCTCAGCTGTGCTCTTTGGCAGCTCCGTGTCAGTGACCCCAGGGGTACCTGTGTGTACTCCTCCTTTACAATTTTTGTATGCCTGCTAATTCTGCAACTCAAATACTCTTTTTGCAAGGGAAACACCACTTGCAGGCAAGCTACAAATCTCTTGCCCTGGATTTTACCTCTGTGGACTGACAGATGAGGGCTGGCCCCTGCTGAATGGCCAGTTCAGCAATCCATGTACAGTGACTGTGGCATGTCCTCACTCTGAGAGTCTTCAATATTTCATCAGGGTTTCACATTAACATAGAATTCAGACTGCAAGAGCTGCCCAACAGAAACAAACACCCACAATGTATGTTTTCAGGGCACTTTAAATCCTTCTGGTAACTTTGAAAACCTTGGCCTTTGTAGTTACTGTTTCTCTGTACTTAGGAAAACTGAGAGAAGAAATCTTGCTCCGAGTTAAAGTCAGCACAAGTTTTGCTGTTGATTTCAATGGCACCAAGAATTCACTC
Source organism: Eulacestoma nigropectus (assembly GCA_013397775.1). NCBI lineage: Eukaryota > Metazoa > Chordata > Aves > Passeriformes > Eulacestoma > Eulacestoma nigropectus. The sequence goes on from VZTE01002686.1 coordinate 1,690,368, forward strand.
AAACCCTGGCTGACTTGGACCACAGGTTTATAACCGTGGGGCAGCATCTTCTACAGACACACCAACCGCCCAAGGCAGTAACACCCTGCCAGGGGGCTGCTCTTCAAGTTCTGCTCATCAATACAGATGCCCTTGTTGTCTGATCACTTATGCCATGCTCAAGTCCATCTTCATCTGCTTTCCAGACAGGGTCTGAACTGAACATCCCCCATGGACAGACACCATTACTTAACCCCAGATTACTCTGTTCTCAGTGCTGCTGTTCTGAAAGCCCTTGGCAGATGACTCCCCCCGTGCAGTCTATGGCACTCATACACAGCGTTTCAGATCCCACTCCAAAGCTGGATGCCTTCTTCCATAAATACCAAAATGCACCCAAACTTGCATACCTTTGCATATCTATCTTCATGCATATACTTTTAAGAGAAATAAAATACAGAAAACACTGCAAATCTTGATTTTCCTGCCTCTTAAAAATACCATCCATTGCAAATACTCTTACTGTACCTTAAAATTGGTCAATTTATTTAGTATTTGTTAATAAAAAATACTAACAAGAGACAGGCATGGGTTTGAATCTACATTTGAAAAAGTAACAGGCCAAGAGCTTCTCAAACGATGAGAAATTACTGAACCAGTTTAAACAAAATAAGCACACCCTTGAGACAGTCCAGCTGAAACTTTCCATTAAAATGTCTGGGAGTGCTCAGTACCTGGCAATTTCCAGTCAATTTGCCAGAACGAATTAGCAGCTGTGCTTTCACTGTGCATCTCAAATGCATAAAATCCATCCAAAATTAAGGCATTAAGACAGGTAAAAACAACACTAAGAATTGCAGGAGGCAAAAAATCCCTTCAGAGGAAAGAAGTTCTACTATTTTGAGAAGTATTGAGAAAATCATAGGTTTTAACAAACTAAATATGATGCACTGGAAAAAACATCAAGCAAAGCAATATACAGAAAATGTTTAGTATAGTTATCTTTCACTTTCTGCCTTCCTGTATGAAGAATGAGCGTGGGGAAAGAGGGCTGTGGGAGATGATGCATCAACCACCAGCAGATAAGGACCCATGGCAACAGACCTTCGGTCTGTTTATCAGGAGCATCTTGCACCATCTATAAACCACAAAGGCAAACATTTCTTGTGGCAAAAGCATCAAAGCCAAAGAAGTACCAAAGGCAAAGCTCACAGAGTCTAAGGTAAACGCAGCTTTAGGCTTAGCACAGAGTGAATCACTGTCAGAAATATCCCATCTTGAGCAAAATTCTTAGTTAAGTGTTCAAGCAGGTAAGACAGGCTGTCCTTACTGTACCTCCACAATTAGATGAGATAGTTTTATCCCATTTCCTTTTTTGAAAAATGCCCATTCTCCATCCTTCTCTTGGCATTAATTGAAAAAAGTTCTGATGTGCCATGTTAAGCCTATTCCCACTGCAGCTTTTTTCAATGCTGTGCGTGCAGCTCAGCACACGTACCTGCCCACGCTATTTTACTGCTTTCCTTTGTTTTCCAGGGCCTCGCTGACACTTAACAAAGTCAGCTGCAATTTGAAATGCATGAAGATGTCATTATTCATCAGAAACCTGTTTAGCCTTTACATTAAAGAAGAGGCTGAGTAAACTACAAATATGTTTTCCATCCTGTACCCTGGGACAACTCCAGTTCACTGTTTTAACCTTTCTGAATTGCCTAGTGTATTCTTAAATGCATTTTATAGCAAAAAGAAAGTTTCACAGATACTAGTACACTTATTCAGGTCACACATCATTCTGCCATTCATTGAACAGTAAGTAGCAATGAAAAACTCTGCTTACATTATCCATTAGATGCAAAAAGGGGAGTGGAGCTCAGGAAAGACCACCTTGTGCTAATCTCTGGTGCAGGGAGTTATCGAGCTACTCGCAGTTGAGCAGGTTTTTCTGCTAACAGATGGTTGTATATCAGACCTTCAAGTAACAAATGTCATTCCTGAGTGCACACCAACACTCTGAATGAGGGCCCTAGTTTCCATAAGCAGTATTTCAACCTTCCTCAAATTTGTAACTTAACTGGTTTATGCTACTTTCTTCTTAATCTTGGGGCTACATGGAAACTTGGGAGGGTTAATACAACTCACAACTTTGTTATGCAGGTGTGTCGCAGTGTCGGACACGAACACGAAGATTCAGACAGCAGGTCAGCACCACTCAGCAGGGCGAAGGACCCTGCCCACCTTTATTCTCACCTTTTTATACCTCTCTTAAAACAACCACACATTGGTAGATGAGGTTAACACCTCTGCAATTTTATAGGATAGGAACATAGTCTATCATCTTTTTCCGCCTTGGAGAAAGGAATGAACAACAATCCAAAAGTTCAGAAAACATTCTAGGCCGGTTAGAAAAACAAGAGCTCTGTTGTTAGAAAATGCATGAGAACTTCTACTACAAAAGTAAAAACACAGAACAGTAGAAAAACCAGGGCGACACAGGTGTTAGCCAAAAGTGCTGCTTTTTTTCCCCCACAGTACTCTGGGTCCACACAGCATTTAAAGATCTTATTCTTAACCTTCAGGAGTGGAAATGAGGGGAAAGGGACCTCTTTCAGAAGAATTACTAGAAATAATGTGTAGGAAACAGAAAATACCTCTAACAAAGCACTGGGATACAGAACCAACCTGCAGTTTAATGAAGAGTGAGTCCCTTGAAAGTTCAATGCACCTCAAACTCCTACAGAAGTTTTCTATTGCAGCAGTGAGATGAAACACCTTTCCTCTGGTCACCTTCAGCACTATGATAGAGTGTTCACACAGCAATTGAGAGACAGTGCAGGAGGTGCTGTGAACACAGATGTGAGGCAAATGTGCTACAACAGTCATCTCCAGATGAGTCTGGTCCATGCTTTAATGCCACCACTTTTATGAGAGAAACCTAGGATTATAAAAATTAACCTATTTCTTGATCAGTTACAAAAGACACATCCAGTTGCCCTGAAAGACATTTGACTAACAGAACATTCCTCAGCATTTCAAAGGTTAAAACAACAACTTGAAGAGGCACAAGGTAATTGCTGTCGTGGAACAAGGGCTAGGGTTTGGGGTTTTTTTTATCTTTAAAGGGAGAAAAGAATTTCAAAGCTCCATCATATACAGCTGGAGGCTGTATTAGCCTCCAGCTTCTCCTTTGCAATGCTGATAGATAATAAATTACAGTACTTAATGCTTCCAGAAGGATGAGAGGGAAAGTAAATTGTAATGGATCATTTGCCTTTTTGAAGCATCATCTTACAGAGACACAGTGATGCTTCTGCAAGACCAGGCTGACTTTGGTAAAAGTCCCACCATGTGGAAGTCTCTGCTGCTCTGGGCCAGCACAGTGCTTGTCACTATCAGAGAACAAGTTCACCTCCTTGCATCTGTTTTTAAAAATGTTTCCAGTCGAAGGCTCTCACGCTGTGAACTGCTGAGCTCTCCACTAGCAAGGGAGAAGGAATTACATTCCTGATATTATATTGCTCTCCAAACAAACAAACAAAACTAAAGCCACTGCTGGCCGATGCCAGTGCTCCACCTGTGATTACATTTTTATTCTCACTCTTCCTGTGCTTTGGAATGTCATTCTGCTCCCCAAATGATGCCAATGAAGCCAGGGAAATCTCAGCAGTAAGGTACAAATTCACAAGAGCAAAAGGATTTGAATCTAATCCAACAGCTCCGTAAACCATTTTCAAGTTTTGGGCCTTTGTAGATTTGTTTTTTTGTTTGCTTTTCTTAGCTTGGTCAAAGAAGTGACAAATTAATTATTTGCATAACTGTTCCCACAGAGCAGGCACGGTATTTTAGTTAACCTGACAAAAGGCACCATCTGGCCCAGAGGAACGATTTGTTTCATCACAAGTGTTATGAGAACAGTTGAGAGCAAATCCTAATTAATACACAAGGCAAGTCCAATTTTGAAATCACTTCGCAGGAATTTATCAGATACAAATTTAAAGTAAGGATGGCACACTTGGTGCTGTCACTTGAATACCAATAACCTGTGATGTTTTTCCAGTTCAGAAGAATGACACAGTAGTGCCATATTAACTGAAACGAAGGAACAAGTTTTACTAAAATCTTCAGGTACGGTTATTTCCTGTGGGATTTTAATGTCATGTAATAGGAGATGCTATAAAAGGAAATGTATCTTAATGCATTATCTGTTATGTTACCTTTGTTTCAAATGAGTACACTTTTTAGGTCTCACAACAATAGGCAAAAAACAAAACCCAGAAAAGAAAATGGTGCTACAGCATGTCTGGCCAGGAGGCTGTGAGCAGTGTGCTTTCCTTGCTCAGCACCTCCCGAGTATTTCCACACAGCTGTTATACCCTAGCAGGAAGGTATCCCCAAGACAAGTATCCTTAGCACTTCAGGATAACTCAGGGGGACCCTGGTCCCACCTTGGGTCAGATATGGGGTTGACCACGTTGCTCAGGTCACACTAAGCTCTTAGTGCTTTCCACAGTAAAATCAGTATTGCAAAACACACTGGCAACCAGTTAGTTGCCATTTGTAACCTTTTGAATCCATATTGTATTACGAACAATGAGAAATCAGGCAGTACTAAAGGAACAGGAAGATGAGAGGATTTAAATTCCACAGCGTACCAGAGAGTGAATGGTTTGGGTAATGTTACTGAACATTGCATTGCTCCTGCCATGTCTCAAACTGTAACTGGCAGAACTATTGCTCAATTTTCATTGTTGCCCTCAATCACTTTCAAGTGTGCACAACATGGAGACTTCATAAAAATGGACATCCAGCACTTCCCTTTCCCCTGCCATTGGTTTTATTACGCTACTCACAGATCTTGTATGTTAGCTAGCACTGTGTGCTAATAGATTTCCCCCTAAAATTGTATCTGCCATTCCTTTCAGGATTCTTTTTAATTATTTTCAAATTGGCATTAATATTCCTTCCTGCTGCACAGTTCTGCTATTTCAAGTGAGATTTCAACTTAATCCTGAGATCAGAAGACAACATCTCTTAGAAGGTTTCACAATCAAATGTGAACTTAGTTTTGTTTCATATTAGAGGCTTTTAAAATGTAGGTACTGACTCTACAGCTCACACTGAACAGTTTTGCCTCAAAGAAATTAAGACTTTAATAGTGTATATTTTTCATATCTTTCTACCACATTCTTTCCTAATTTCTCTTGGTTCCACAAAAGCTTGGCCATTCCAGAAACAAGTAAGGTTTGGTTATGATATAAGACATTTCAACCATGTTCACTATGTTCAACTTTGTTCACTGTACATAAAGCAAAACAGGATGGCAAAATGCAGGCTCAACACTCACAGGAAACTGTCTGAGTTGGCTGAAGGGTCATTTCAAGCCATTTCTAATTTTACCTTCCCTTGCCATCAACCAAGGTAGCATTAGCCCGTCTAATGATGTATGAGCAGTTGACAGGAACAGACCAAGTGCCAGCCTGCTTTGCACACCTGCTCTTTGGTAAGTCTCAGAGATGCACTGAAGTCAGTGACTTCAGTTTTGCAGGGTTTTCAAAACTTTGTGTGACAGCACACCCATTGTTTACATAGCAACACACTGGCTCTGCATGGAGGAGTGGTATCACCCCTTAATTACTGATCCAAAATTGAATCAGCATACAGGAAATAGAGTACTGTCACCCAAAGATCCTGTTACCAGCTTCTGAGCTATATGAAACCACTGCAACTATCTGTAATTCCCAGGCAGGTGTTATATCCCTGGGTGTTATTTCCTCGTTTATGCATACACAGGAAAACAACCAAGACCTGCTCTGAAACATCACCAAAATCCAGTCTGAACTGGTTTCTTCTTTGCTTCAGAAAATTCTGTATTTTACAATTTGTCAAGCTTGCACATCAGGAAGGATAGTACATCTGCAGGGGAGGAGGATGGGTCACTTAATTCAGTCTAATTTGAAACAAGTGATGTCAACTTGCATCATATCCAAATAAAAATGGAAAGATGAAGAGCTTAATCTGAAATTTCAAATGAAAATCCTGCAAATAATTAAGCACTCAATATCAAAAAGTATTTTCTTTTTCATAGGTATCTGTGTAAATTACCATTTTTTCAAATTTTGTCACTTTTTAAAAAAAGAAATCGACAGTCCTTTGTCAACAATATAAAAACATATTCTTAGCTAGTAAGATTAACAGGACTGGAGTGATCTCAAGGTAACTGGATAGTCTCCTATCAGCTTCAGGCACGTCCCTGGCCCCACGAGGCACAGCACCTGTGTTTTTCCATGATGGGATGGGGCTCCCGAGTGTGCTCCCCTCGGCTGAGTGCAGCGAGGTGTCTCATTAAACCTCAGCCATGCTCTCATGGAAGCTCTCAACAGGACACCAACCCCAGACACACCAGCACATTCAACATTCTCCCCTCCCCGGTTTTGCTGTGAGAAACATTCAGCTGTAACTAATCCTCAGCTAAGGAGGGCTATACCAGGTTGCAATTTTCTACGTTGCCTCTAAGGATGCCCATATCACCTGTCTCAATATCTAATTATGTTCCTTGACACACCTTTAGACTGGTTGGTGTTTTCAGCAGCTGCACTGCAAATCCCTCTCAGGACTACGGACCACTCAAAACCAAACAAAACCTTACACTGTAAAACAGATTCCCAGATTAAAAAAAGTAAATTAACAAATAAAATAATTTTATTTTAAAGGTAACTTGCTAAGGTGAAGAATATGCTTGTGGGCTTTTGTGCCTATGTTCCTGTAAAGCAAAGATTTAAAGGCCTTTCCTTTTTACCCACCTTCATTGATTCACATTTAGACAAACTGGTTTTGCTGATGGCATGGGGGAGGACAGTGATTCTGGCACTGCCAGTGAAATAAGCTGAACTTTGAACAATTCAGCAGTGAAGACATTGGAGGCAATCTGCCTGGAATTCTTCGGTTTCAGTAAACCTCTGTCATGGTCTGCCTTAGGTGAGAGGGGAAATCATGGTTTTTCAGTCAGTTCTGCAATCCCTTCCATAAGGGTGGATGCTGCAGAGCTGATTGCAGGCAGAATAAACCCAGCAGCTGCTGGGCTGAAATGGCCACAAAACCTCCTGTGCCATCCACAACAGCAGAGTCTGAGGTACCTTGACTGCTGCCAGGTGACAACTGCACCCATCCTTCCCCCTGCTGTGACACCAACCACTGCAGAACAGCATTTGGAAGATACAGGGTGGGGTGTGCTTAAGGAGAGACTGGGGGGGTCTCATCTCCCACCACAATGGTTCCCCTCCATGGGCACAGAAAACCTTGTTTGTCTGAGGCCAGAGAGAAACAAGAATCATGTTTATAAAAAGCACAAGGAGATAAAGGCTTAAGGTTCATTTTCCCTGGAAAAATGGGCGAAAAATGGCTCTCTTCCATAGCACCCTCGACAGAGAGAGAGATTTATCCCCTCAGTGATTTGTTAATTAGACTCAACAAGTCCTGCAGAACTGCACTGCCCCGGACACAAAAATACTGTTCTGCAATAAGCCACATCGTGATGCAGTGTGCATATATAGATCCTACCTCCTATTTCTACTGAGACAAATTTCATGACAGCTGATTTTTTCTGGTTTACCTATAGGAAAGACGAAGTGAAAATGATCTGCCGCCCTATTTCTCCTCTAGGGAGGAGGTGGCTGCCTCAGAGCATGACATCTAATTGGAATATCTGGCAGCTGATGATATTAGCCTTTATAAAGTAACAAAATTGATCTTTCTGTGATCTAAAGGATGGGGATGCCTGTGCTTCTCTGAAAATTTCACCTAGCATTCCTCTGTGATATTCCATCTATGCTGAGTTTGGTAACAGCGTAAGTTTTGGGTCTTCTTTCCCTTGAAAGAAATACAGGTTATTAAAATTATGTAAGAGAAGCAAATTAATAAAATAAAAAGGCTGAGTCACTAACACAAGACGTGCTAACAGTCCATGGTTGCCACATGCAAAGGAGAACACTGAAGTGAAAGGATGTGCAATGACAGAAAATAAAGACATAACTTTTGTTTTTGCTTCAATTTATGCTTTGAAAATGGAAACAACAGAAATGCTGCACTTTAGAGAGCAATCATGCTATAACCTTCCTATAACCCTGACCTCTGCATGGAGGTGCTGAGAAATTCCATTGAAAAGCATGAAATTAGCCATAGTGATTAAGAATCATACAATAATTAGTACTTAAGAAAAGCACTTGTTCTTGAGAGCTTTCAGTTAACAACGAGAAAGAGATTAGAGCAAATATGACCCAAATCAGCAATATGATACTTTGGAACAGAAATGGGATCTGCTTTTACCTATAGAAACTCAGACATGTCCTAGGTTTTAACTGCAATTCCAGTGTTCGAAAAGACAACTCAAGAATACTCCAGGCCAAGAAATAAATAAGCAAGTATTGGCTGATACACAAACATCTGAGGAGAAAATATCTGTATAGCATTTGGAATCAACTGTTAATTCTAACAAAACTTCTTTGCCACTGCAAGGTTACCCCAGAGAGGCCATACCACACTCCTAGGATGCTGCGTCCAGGTGATCTCATACCCAACAGCATCACTCACTGACCTGACTCTTGTGCTAGCACGCACTGCTACAACTCTGGCTCACCAAAGTGAATACTCACCAGTCCCAGTCTCCAAGAGCGAACTCCATCTCTTCTTTTCATAAATCTAATCTCTCTCCTCTGGTCCTTATACTGATTTCTTACAGCTTCTCACTGACTCCTATCCGCAACTTCTCTCTGTCTCTGCCCACTTTATTTACTTGTGGTGACTCCCAAGCTTTTCTGGAACTCCTCTTTAATTGTTTTATACCATATGCTATTGCTCCTTAGAAGGCTGATTATCTTATGAACAACTAATAAAGGCACAAGGCTGTCCCTCTTCACACGGCCACTCTCTCAAGATGTCTTTTCATACAGAACTGTAAGGCAAAAATCAGAGCAGTGCAGGAAAGCATCATTAGCACTTCTAGGGGTGTGAATCCACCCTATTTCATTTTACAAGCATATTGTGAAAACCCACAACTATCAAGATCATTGGGTTTTGGTGCATTTTCTCCACAGATTGTTTTATTAGTGCTCTTTTCAGCTAATGCACCCTGCAGGCCAAGGCTCACGTGCTTGCCCAAGGGACAGGCTCAGCACTGCCTGGCACATTCAAAATTCACAGACCAAGGAGAGTTTGGAGCGCTTCATGTCTGAAGTGATTTCTGGAGTGAGTGTTTCACAAACTGTGCTGAAACTTTTTAATAAAACAGCCAGAGTAGTCACGTAATTAAGCCTAATGTCACTTCCAGAAGGTTTCCAAGTCAGAGAGATTGGTTTTATAGCAGGCACCCATGCAGTGTTCCCAACCTCATCCTCCCTTACTCAGGGTGTATGTTCATACCTGTCCAGAAACTCATTGCTTGCTTTTAACCTAAACGCATTTTTCTTCTTCACTGTTTTCCAAGTCTGTAAATCTGTTCATTACCTTGTACAATTTATTGCCTTCCTTGAATACTCCATTGTTTAGCAGCCTTTTGGAACTATTGCTGGTTTTAGACTTTATTTTAACACTTCATGTCTTTCTCAGAGCTTCAGGGTCACTGCAGCCAAAACAGAGAAACTCCCTCTTCATCCATGATGCATCGCCCCACACTTGGGTCATCTTTGCTGTTTCAGAGATGACACTCCCTCCTAACCAACCATCTACTTCCATGGCTGAAAACAGGCCCCCAGTACTGAGCACCATGGTTCCCATCCCAAGGGATTCACTTTCTCTCTAGCTTTTAATTCCATCTTCAAAGAAAAAGAAGACAAGCCCTCCACCTTTATAGTGGTTTACCCCAGCAGGCAGCTAAACATCACACAGCTGCTCGCTCACTCCCCAGAACAACAGGATGGGAGAGCACTGGGGGGAAAAGCAATCGCTCACCGCCAGCCCCCAAGCAGCAGCCCTGGCCAGCTTTCCCCAGGTTTGTTGGCAGTATCATCCACCTTCAACTGTAAAGATAAAGTACCTCAGAAAACAGAGTTTGTTTGGCTGGCTCTGAGGAAAGCTCTGCATGTTGCAGAAGGTGAACTGAACTTGGCTTCAACGGCTGCCACATGGGACTCTCCCCTTCTTTGACAGCACAGGTTGTTCCACACATTACACTGCTCATCAGTGCCAGTCAGGAATCATTTCCCTTGCATTTAGTTTTACATTGATTCAAGTAACAGACACATTGGCAAGAGCTGTGCATATATGGCTGAAGAAAACCTACATATCCAATCTTCTATTCAGTTTGTTCCTTACATAATACCACTCCATTTTTTTTTTTTTTTTTTGAGATGTGGGAACAAGGACACAGAAAAGAAAAGACAAAAGAACCTCCTGACCAGATTCACACAATTTCTTATGCATAATGTAATAAACAAAAGTTACTTGGCTCACCAAAGGGCAAAATCTGTTACCTCTATGACATAGTTTAATCCTTTCTCCTGCCCTTATTTCCTAAGTTGCTCCCCACACAGCCATTACCTGCCAGCAGTGCCAGGGCAGTGCCTTCTCTGCCGCAGCCGGGCCAGGTGCCGCCCCGAGGCAGGGCACACACACACACCAGGTTCAGCACTGCACGGGTGCTGGCTGGGATGTACACAGTGCAGGAGGAGCTGCCTGAGCTCACAGTTGCACAGTGTGGCTCCTAATCCTGCACAGACACGTGGGATTTGTTTGCATGGCAAAGGAGCGTCCCACAGTCCCTTACAATGGTGCCTTGGGCAGCACCTGGGCAAGAGGGAAGCTGTGTGAACACCTGCCCATGGGTGTGTTCACTTGATTGATTCAAGGCTTCATTCACCAGTGAAAGTGTGAAATCAATTTCATATAAATTGGAACATAAATACAAAATCTCACCACTGCCTAAAGATCTATTTCCATTACTATGTTCTCTGTTTCTTTCAATCAGCTTAATATTTATGGGGTGGCTAGAAAAGAATCCTCTACATTATTTATAAACATTGATTTTAAGCAAGTCATTCAATTCATAACCATGAATTACCTAAGAAAATAGAGTGTTTATCTTATTTTTTCTCTCCAAAGAAAATTAGGTGTTTAATTATTAACGGGATTTTACTGTCGAATTCAGCAAACAGGTCCTTAAAAGTAAGAAAGGAGGACAGTGATTATCCATTGTACAGTTAAACAATGTCAATAATAATTCCAGTGTTTACTGCATTTCTTAATGTAAGGAAGTATTGGTGCTGACTTAGAAAGAAAGCTGCACCTAACAAAAGCCAACTAGTCCTTTATTCCAGTATTTTCTGTATTTACATCTGAAAAAGGCCCATTTTCACCAGAGGCCTTTGTCTTCTATCTAGAGCAGTTCTGCTGTGCAGACCACTCATGATGGTGACAGGCTGCACTGAAAAATTCCCTGGAAGATGCAGATCAATTATTCAATGGCATTCACTTACCGATACTGATTAGGCCATGCATTGTTTGACTTCCCCTGTGATTCCTTCTGTCATGAGGAAATGGTTACACTCCTCCTGAAGGGCAGAGGGAAACAAGATTCATGAAAATGAAATGACTTTGAGGTTTGTAAAAATCCCATCTAACTTGAATGGAAAACGGCCAATGAAATACTTTAAGAGCAAAACACAACAAAACAGCACAGGCCCAGATCTTTGCTCTGACCATGCAACCCTGTGGTGAGATGATTTTGCACAGTCTCTACCATATAAGCTAATGACCAGAGCAAGAGCATCCAGGGATCCAACTCTGCCAAAGTACTGCCTTTCAAGCACTTTTTTAGATAACATCTTTATTTCCCCTTCAATCTCGATCTCTTACAAATTCACACAGCCCCAGTTTCAATTTCTCGGACTTTTGGTTACCCCCAAATTTTGGTTATCCTTATGCTGTAAACATTGTCATCTTCTTTTTGTCATATATCGCCAAGAGTATCCACAGCTGCTCTGCTAACACATTCTTCTGATGAATCTGTTGCTTTAGCAGTCCTTAAAATGTCAGCTTTTTCATTACTGCAATATTTTTTACTCCATTAAAAAAACTTACAACTAACTATTAATTTTTTATGGATTATCAGTTACAATCCATTTATATCCAGGCAAAATGCAACAGTTTATAAAATTGTATGTTGTATGGTATGTGACTGATGAGATGCTGTAACCAATTAAGCAAAAAATATTTCCCTTAGTCTGCTCTTCTGAAATTATTCTTACAGCTGAGAAAGTGTCACGGTCAGGCCAAAGCCTGACTGCCTGCAACTGCATTGCTGCTTGTGTTTATTGCTCTGGCTGAGGAAGCCATCAGCAAGGAGATGTAGCCTGCCAGAAACAGGACAGCTTGTGGTCTTAGCACTCCTGCTGACCTCCCGAGCCAAGGCAGCCAGGAAAACACAGAGGGAGCAGAGGCACTGGCAAGCCCCCAGGGTGACCCCTGTGCAGTGCCTCTCATCCCGTACGTCACAGCACTGCTCACCACTTGTTCACAAACACTACTGGAGCCAAAAGGAGTTCTCAGCTGTAGCCTCACTCTGCCGTGCTTTTTACCCTAACCCTCTCTCACACGCCTGGAAATCTGCTTTTCCAGAGCCAAATTCTGCAGACCAAGTTACACACATAGTGTGGCAAGGATCAGCACTGCAGATCCCTGCTCAGGTCTACCTGTGTCCGCTGTGTTTTCCTGCGCTGCCTTTTTTCATGCCGTGTTTTCCATCAAGCCTCCTGAGCACACAGCACCCTCTCGACCAGCACTCACCTTTCACAAACACCCCTAATACCTGCCTGCTTCCCCCCACAGCCCCGCTGTGACCCTCTGCCTGCCCTTCAGACTCTGCACATTCCCAGTGATGCTTCCCTTCCCATCTCCCTCTCAGGAGAAGGGCGTCCTGCCAGGTGCCAGCACTACACCCTTGGTGTCACTGAGACAGCAGAAGGCAAAGCCAGTGCCTGCTCTTTGAACAGTTCACTTCCCATCTCCTGCCCACATCTCCTCCCTCCTCTCTTATCTCTTGCCATATCAAGGAGGCCACAACTTTATGTCCTGCGAACAAAATGCATCTCTATAAACGAAATGCTTTAAGAGTCAGTGAAGTTAATTCCTTACACAGGAATAAATACAGGCTGGGACTTGCACCAGAGGGACTGAAGTGTGCCAGTGGGAAAGGTGTTTTTCACCTGCCCACAGAGCTGGCAGGATCACTTTTGCACAGGTAACTCTTCTGGAAAGAAGGGTTACGTGCTGGTTTTGGAATGGCAGCTATGCAAGGGGGAAATGACAGTTAAATCCCAAATTCCCTCTGCAATGCAGAAAAAACCCCCCAGGGCATTACTTTGAAGTTTCTAATCCAGTGCTCTGGAGTTTTTAATTTGAATTAAGAGTGCTTTTAGAAGGACATAGTGTAGATCTTATTCCTTAGCTCAGGGAACACCGAGAACAGAAGAAGATGTATCTTAGAGACTCCTGGGTGCTCCAGGATTTAATTCAAAAAGGAAAACAACAAGAAATTTACCAACCTATTCAAGGTAGTCGAAAACCTCTTCATGTTGGCTGGACCCTGCTCTGACTTCTTCTCTGGTCCATTTCACATTTCTGGCTCATCTGTGTCTTCACAGATCTGTAATTTGAAAAGTAAGGCTGATTTTCAATTGGCAAAAGATTCACACATGAATCTTTCTTCTGGAAAATTTCTTTTGAAGCAAGCCCAAAACAGTCCTAGGGCCATTGGGTAAAGAAGCCTGTCCTTGCTGTCTCTGTCAGTGAAATACAAAGTCCAAAGAACAGGTGCCTCCATACATTTGCATTAATAATGTTTCTAAATTATTTTTCTTTCTGTTAATATCTTGTTCACTGCCACACTTGGACATTGCTTGTGAAAGCTACTGCATTGCAAACAACCCAATGCATTCTTAACTAAATTAGAACAATGATAGTAAAGTAATTTTGTTTGCTTTGTTTCCCACCCAGTTTCTTCAATCATTACTACATATTACCTGTAACTGTTGCTTTCACAAAAACCTTTTATTCATGACTTTGGGGATATATTTTGAGAAGTTACTAAGTATAGAAACTGACTGGCTGCCCATGTAATTTTTTAACTTAGCAATAATTCTCTCTTGTTCACACAGAGGGGGGAAAAAGTAGAAAATAACCCTAGTAGGTGTGTAACTGAACTCAAGATTTAATATCCTGCAGATTTCAATGTCCTACTCAGTCTTCTTCTTTTTTTCACTTTTCTTTCTTTTCCCTTTCAGTCTCTAGCAGAGGCAGGCCAGCAGCCCCTTCAGCCTCTCAAAGTGACTGTATGCCCCACACAGCAACTGGGGAAGGATGTTGGTTTAAAAACCCCATGAAGAGGTAAAGTGCTCTTTTACAATCCCTGCTCTCATTCGCATTTAGATACAACCACCTTGATTAGAGGTGTGAAATGCATTTTAATATGTCTATGAACTATTTTTCCATAACTTTAGGTTTTATATCATTTTAGAGCATAGATGTTCTTTCCCAGCTAAATAAAAATGTGCATATAACACATGGGCAGATTTACTTAATAGTACTGTGGATATGGGTTCTAACATACCTTAAATATCACTAAAAATAGAACAGAGCAGTACAGAAGTTGTTCTGCTTAAGTGTTGTAACATCTCATGGGAATGCTTTAGAGGAGAATAGAAGTACAATATTCACACTTGATATTCACAGCCTGTTCATTACACATTTCTAGAAATGTGCCCCCCCCCAACCTTAATTAAAAAGAAAGCTGAAAGAGTAGCAGGAACAAAAATGTTCTCATCTTCAATGACACTATTGGAAAATAATTATTTCCAAACTGCTTATCTGTTAAAAAAAAGCTGGCAAGCTACCAGGATCTTGATTGCTGTAAGCAATTTTATAACTGCTCTATACAGATAAATTTAACAAAGAAATTAATTTCAGTTTCATAATAAGTCTCATCTCATTACCAAAATGTCTGTGCTGCAACGGAGCCTTGTGCAAAGACCCACTGGGAGAGGGTTTTGTCTGCAGACATTCAACAACTGCCTAGAAAAACTCCACCTCAGAACGCTGAATGCCATTTAACACTTCGTTCTAAATATAATTCTTCCTAATTGTAAAACAGAAAGTGAAATATTGTGAAATAAAGTGATCTTCCCAGTTTTGCTTGTATTTAGCCCACAGGATTTGAGGACAGCTCCCTGACTGGGTGTGTTAACTGGGAATACCCCACATCTGGTACAAACAGGTCCAAAAGATCCCTAAAGTGCCTGGATGAGAAGGACAAGGTGCAGGTACGGAGGGAGCTGACCGGGGAAGGTGCCCTCCGTGATCTGCAGCTTGTTAACAGAGAGGCTCTCGTGACTGACGTGGCCATTAGTGGCCATCTTGGCCACACTGACCACAAAGCAACCGAGTTTAAACTCCCTGGCTACAGGAGAAAAAGTGCCACCAAGACTTCAACCTGTCATGTGTTGGGTGAGCAACTGGGCCCCAAGGGTTACAGTGAGAGGGTCACAGCAGCCTGGTGACCTGTCACTAGTGGGGTTCTGCAGGGCTCACAGCAGCCTGGTGACCTGTCACTAGTGGGGTTCTGCAGGGCTCACAGCAGATTAGTGACCTGTCACTGGTGGGGTTCTGCAGGGCTCACAGCAGATTAGTGACCTGTCACTGGTGGGGTTCTGCAGGGCTCACAGCAGCCTGGTGACCTGTCACTGGTGGGGTTCTGCAGGGCTCCATCCTCGGCCCTGTGCTCTTCGGCATCTTTCTCAATGACACAGGACTAGGAGCTCTTCAAAGTAAGTTTACCAATAACACCAAAGTGGGAGGAGATGTTGACTCTCTCGAAGGCAGAGGGGTGCTGCAGAGTGACCTAGACAAATCACGGGGCTGGGCAATCACTGACTTTATGAAGTTCAACGCGGGCAATTATAGCACACATGAGCACCCAGTAATTTATGTAGGAGCGCCGAAATACTCCATGCACAAGTGCCCTTGTGGGTCCCTTCCAAGCCAGGATATTCAGTGTTTCCAAAAAAAAGTGGCCTCCTTCCTTTACACCACCATGCTGCCCTTTATTGGGACTCCTCTTCACCCAGAATATTTCTATTACATCCCTAACTCCTCCAACAAGTCTTTGAAAACATTGGAAAATAAAACGTGACCAAGATCCAAAATTAAAACTTGACAGCAGATGCAGCAATAAGCTCTGGAAGCTTTGAACCAATTTATGGTCACTGTGCTTTGCAAAAAAAAGGCCCAAAACAATATCAGGGTGCATAGGAGCCCATCAATCCTGGCACAGCAGCACTGATGCTTGCAGCTCTCAGATGGCACTGCCTGAGCAGCAGCGTTATGAATAGCCTGGCTTTTCTTCTTTCACCATTCTTATTGGTGTTCTTGTTATGGTGCATCAACCAGGGTATAAAAAAAAATGAGCACGTGATATATCCTGATGAAAATGCCGCTATGGATCTCAGTTTTGCTAATGCATAACTTGGCTGCACAGAATCTCATCTTTGGGAGCCACAATGCCGTTTTCTGCTCGTAGACATCCCATCCAACGAACTGCAGAGAGCAGATTTACTGGCACAGGAGGCATTTTGTCATGGGCTACTCCTCACACATTGGCTGCTGTACTTGACCATGCAAATCAATATCTCTTCACAGAGCACATGCTGTGAGCAGTAACAAAACAGAGCATTTTCTTCAATGCAGCACATCATTGCAACTTCAAATTCATTTCACTATTTTTTCTCAATTACAGAATTATTCTGTTCATCAATTTTGCTTCCTTGGCATTAATTCATCTACAGTTTTACAGACATTTAATACAGCAAATAAACTATTTTATTCTTGAACTTTTCCACAGAAAACAAAAATCTTCCCCTAAGACTTTTTTGGCTATAACTAAATGTGTCTGACTTTTAACCTAACCTTCCTGACCTATCTCCTCAAAGATGTTTTTCATTGTTCCTTTCTTTGTTTCCACAGCAACCTTTCCATGACTTTCATTTTTTCCTGTTTTCTTCTAATCCTATAAGGAAACCATGACTTTAGAGTTTTATTTTGTTCTTTGTGTTTTAACAAATGCAGAGATATTTTTTATTTATGTCTTAAAACAAAACAAGGGTTCCACTACAATGGTCATCTCCATCATCCTTGCAGTAATTAGATGATTCAGTAAAGTTTCATTTAAATCAGCAGTAGTATCAGCAGCCTGTCATTTCACTAGTTCCACAACCATCACAAGCTTTTTACAGTCCCAAGTGGGGCAGGAATCTTCTCTGGACCCCTTTTAAGTACTTCATTTGGGAGCATCAGTCAACAGGACTGAAGGACAGCATCCATTTCATTTAAGATTTTTGAATAAATACTAAACAGAGCAAGTTTCCAGTGATTACTGCAACCCAGTTTGCACCTAGGGAGAAAACACTGAGGCATCATAGTTGAAAACATTGATGGTAATCCATGTAAAGACTGCTCACCCTCATGCAGGTTGTAGAAGGTACTATTGCAAAGGAAAACAGAGATTAAAGCCACAAGCTGTCTCTTTATGGTATTATTTCCATCCATTTCTCCCCTTTCCTTGTTCTTGCTCCCAGTATATTTTATTAGATGCACCAGAAATTGCTCTATAAATAGATGTCTCTGTGCTGTAACTGCCAGAAGTGCATCAAAATAATGGAATAGCTCATTTAAAACAATGGGAAAACTGTGTCAGGTTCTGTGCAAGTGTTTCCAGAAGACATGAAAATAGACCTTTCCCCCACTTGAGACTGCCACTGAAGTCAAAGACAAGTCTGTTTAGGAGCTGTTGTAGTTCATAAACTAATCCAGATGGACAAGGGGCTGTTTCTCCTCTAAGCAAAACACAGTTGAAGTTCAGAGGTGCATCATTTTCTGAGGCCAAGAGATAACAAACGAAACTTCAGTTAGACTTCATTGCAAGCATTATTAGATTTAATGTTCTGGTTCATATAAATAAATAAAAAAGACAGGCAGTTTGCATCCCAGCTGTTTCTGTACATTGTTTACACTTAATCGACTTCAATTCTGGTAACAGATGTGGAGTGGAGAAAGGGACTGTGCCTGGCACTGTGCATTTCACACACTGTGGCAAGTGGCTTCCGAACCTCAGCTGAGTGGGAAAACGCGACTGAGAGCATGAAGCTCCAATTCCAGCCCAGGCTTTTGCCAATCACAGCTTTTCTTCCTCTCCTCCACCAAAAGCAAATGCAACATCCAATGTCACTTCTGAATTTATTGAAAAACATATGCCTGAGCCTTCTCAAAAGCATTCTCTTCATGGCCTGCTTTTTCTGAACAGGTTGTTAATGGGACTTGTTTGGGGTTTTCGTACCTCAAAGTCAAGTAATTTCTCAGTTTCCAGACCTCATGTTTTATGCCACTTGCATCAAGGGGTAGATTTGCTACAGCAGCTGTTCCTTCCATACTCAGTGGATTCTAAGCTTTCAAAAGAGTTACCTGTAAAACCAGAACAAACCTTAAGGACTATTAATTTCACAGCTTGGAGTATACAAATAGCTATTTTTTTAAAAACGTATTCCTATATGTGGAAAACAAAAGTACAGCTGAATGAGAAGCTCCCTTGAAAGATTTTTCTTTGCAAATACACCAACGTATTTAAGCACTTTCCTACTAAGGCCTGACCTTTCAGGAAAGTTACCAATTTTAATTAAAAAAACCCTTTCATTGACAAAGATTTCTCAGCTCCAAATTTAGTTTTCAGTCCAAACCAGATAAAAAATTTGTGTGCTCCCATTCAGAGCAGACATTGGCTCTCCATGCTGTAACTCGACCAGGGAAGTGAGAGCTACACCTTATGCCAGCTGTGATGGGGACTTGAGAGGAACAGAGCTTTTATTGCTTGCAGGAGGCTCGTGCTTCCAGGCAGAGGTTTCGTCAGCTCTGGCTTTCTGGCTTGCAGAAAAACACACGTTTTTCTCCTGTGGCCCTTAGGAAATTTTTCTCTTCAACACCTCTGAGGTTTGGCTGGGTCTGCTCCCTGCTCACCTGAGCAGCTCCTCAGCTTCTCTGCCTGAGCAGCAAATTCTCAGAAGGTTGCTACAAGCCCTTCCTTCCTGAACCTCGTCTGCCTATTGCTCAAAGCACAGGGGAAGCTTCCCTCCCCTCGCACAGGCTGCATCCTAAAACATCTCTGGGGCAGCCCAAGGTTTGCTTGAAGGAAAAGAGCAATACATGGTTCCATGTAATTTTAAGCACTGGAGCATCTGAGTGCTGCAGAACCACCTTGCAAAGCAAGGGAAATCAAATCTGGCAGCAAACCTCCACACTGGCTGTTATCACAGCACCTGCTGAGGTGGGAGGGCTCCATCAGGATCCTCGAGCCCAGCTCCCGGCCCTGTGCAGGACACCCCAAGTCACACCCTGTGCCTGCGAGCGCTGACACAGCTACCAGAGACACCCTGAGCCCAGAAGAGCACAGATCAAAGTGCTGCCATGTGCCAAATCAGCTTCACAGCAGCAGTCAGACAGCCCTGGCTACAGTGCACCTGCACAGAACCAGTGCAGAGCTGCTGGGATAACTACTTTGCCAAGGAACTTCCATTCTATATTTAGTAATTCCTAGGGATCAGGAATTGCCCACAATCTTAAGTTTTCCTCTTTAATGCCACAATTGTTGTCTTGAATCCCTGTCTGATCTTCAGAGTCATGGAGAATTTGTGGAGTTGTGATTTTTGTTTAGCAAGTCAAAATACTTGTGCAATTTTTCAAAATTATATAAAAATTATGGACAGTTGAAAACTTACTCCTGTCAGATACTGTAGATATTTTCTTTATCTTCATAATAGTAATACCTGTTTAAACACCTTTCATTCTAACTTCAAAGCTTATCTGCTCTTGAAAACTGAATTACAATTCCTCAATTGATCTCTGAATAATTCTTATGAAATTTATCACTTGTCCCTCAAAAATAATGTACATTTAGACATTTTAGGTTGAATTTCTTAGTAATATCTTTTCCATATAAGCTAATTTTAAAGAATTCTCCGGATTGAATTGTATTGCTGCTTTCTTCAGCCCAGGGACTACACTAGAGATAAGTAAGCCATTTCTTTCAACTGTAACTTGCAAACTTTGGCATTAATTTTAAAAAATGTAACTTCTTTGTGAGAGGGCAGTAGACATGTAGGCTGCTAAAAGCAAATCAGAGGCTAAACACTAACACAATAATTTCCTTACAAGCTGTCAATTTATTCTGAGGAAAATAGAACTCAGGTGCTAATTATTATCTACTTACAGCACCGTTCAGCCTTTGGATTAGCGAGTGACTAGACAGGCTCTGACCTCTGCCACTGTCCTCCAGAGGGTGGATCTGAGACTCCACTTCGACTTCACAAAGCTGTGGCCTGTCTGCAGGCAGTCTGCACCTCAGCTCTTTGCACATCCTCTTCTATTCTACACCTTAACTGGATTTAGTTACCATGTTATGGCAGGTCCTCAGCAATCCAAGATACACACATTGCAAAATTACAACTACAGCCAATTCACTGGACTTCTTCAAGGGATTTTTGTGCCCAGGTTTTGGTGCTGTGTTCCCCTCTAATCGATGCCATTTGCTCCAAACTATTTCCTGGGAAGTCCCTGTCTTACAGATTTACTCAAAGCAGTTTTTGCAGTATTGTAAGAAGCTTGGTCATAAGCTTTGCAGTTCATTTAAGCCAGTGCTGCCTGAGGAGCTGAGCCTACAAAAGGCTGAGTAATAAAAGGTTTGTCGCCAGCTCCATTAGGGCCAGTAGGCTTTCTAACTGTGTTCTTTCAGTGCCTTTTAGGAAATGCTCCAGAAACAGGCAGGAGAATTTCGCCTGTAACCTGTTAGCAAATACTGAGGGAGAAGCACAGATCTGCTGCAGCCCATTTAGGACCAGAAGACATTTTTGAAAGACATTAAACTCAGAAGGTGACACTTCAAAGCAGACTACAGGAGCTACATGTGCAAAAACACATATGCAGCTCACCGGGAGACTGACCTACAAATAGCTACACATTGTCAACCGCCTGCTTCTCCAATTACCACCTTTACACAAACAGCTCAGCGCTCACTGATTTCCACTTCAACAATCACTTTTTGAACATCCAAATTTTCAGAATAAGTCCAATTCTTACCCCGAGCTGCACTCTTAAGGCAAGATTAAGCAAAACTTACCTGCTTTCTACATTGTTTACAAGGTGACTCAGCTGTACGTATGCAGGGAACTTTTGTGAGACTTACATAAGGCATGTCTGTTTTCCAGCTTAAGCTTTCAGTCTTAGTTTAACATCAGATCTAGAAATAAGCTTGAGTTTAAATAAATTAGTCTTAAAACCATTACTGTCCTTCATTGGTGCCAGATCACATCAGTACAAGGCACTTAATTTGCTTTGGCTTTCAGTTTTGAATCAATCATTCCAAAAGTTCATACACATTATTCTTGTAACTTTTTTTAGCTAATAATGAAAGACACAATGACAATTAGATCTAAAATAAAAAAGCTTAAACATTCTAAAGCCATCTGATTTCATTATGCAAATGAGATAACATGTTAATAACAAGACATTCCATTTCAGCAATATGACTTGACTTTGTACTTAAGTCATTCAACTTCATTAATTATGCAGAAGGTGGAAGAGTCAATTTAGGTCATAGTCAGGTTGCACACACATATGGAAATACACCATAAGGCATACCTGTGATAACAGTCCAATAAAACTTTCAATGTATTTATTAGTTGCCCTCTTAATTTTCAGTGTGAAGTGAAGGATGTACTTGCAGCTTTATTGTCTGTGTCACTGTACAACTCATTTTTTTAAAAATCAGCCATCCCGGCCCCACGGGCTCTGCTGGGGCATTTGAGCTCGTGCACAAAGGAGCTGCTCCCTTCCAGCTGGACGGACAGACGCGGCCCTCCTGTCCCACTCCCAGCTCGGCTCTCCGGCTTGCAGCAGCCAGGACACAGGAGAGAGACTGATTTTCACGAAGCACGCGCAAGCCGTGTCAGAGGCACCTGTCTGCCTGCCCAGAGCTGCTGACGAGACAAGCCAGGCTGGGATCCATGGCCAGCAGCCCCGTGACTGCTGGACTGTTCCTCACGCAAGGACTGGAGCAGCTGAAGAGCACCTTCTGTTCCTGTGGTGCTGCCCGTCTGCCCTACGGTGCCTCACGTTTGCTCAGCATCCTCCTCAGTCGTCAGCACAACGTGCTAAACTCACACCCTGAGACTGCTCACAGTGATTCACAGGCAGCTCTGCAACTGCCATCTCAGGCTTCTGGCACGACAGCTCCATAGGGGCTGCTGCTCAGCTTGTTCAAAGAATGGAATACCAACAATCCACGTAAGAACCCAGATGCAATTTTTCTAAAGGCTTCCTTGAACGAAGAATGTTCTCTGATGGGAAAGAAAAAAACATATTTTGATTTAAGGAAACAGGTTCTCTGTTAGCTTGTGTTTATACAAATCCAAAAATAGACATTCAGATCAAAGTAGCATTTGAACTCTCACTTAAATAAGCTGCAAAAGCTTTTCATAAACAAGGGCTTAAACTGAACAAAGTGTCAATCAGTTTTACAGTGTTATGATAATTTTTTGGGTTGAAATGCAATAAAAATCTCTTACACTACCAAAATATATTTTCAAATAGATAAAAGA
Organism: Eulacestoma nigropectus; assembly: GCA_013397775.1. NCBI lineage: Eukaryota > Metazoa > Chordata > Aves > Passeriformes > Eulacestoma > Eulacestoma nigropectus. Next base: position 1,713,026 of record VZTE01002686.1, read on the forward strand.
TAAAGTGCTAAAATATGGGGCTAAAATTGACTTATAATCCTTGACTATATACATGCAGCCTTACTGAAGGCTGTGCAGCTAAAATAAAATCAGCTAATTTTTAGCTTTGATCTCATTTTTCAGGTAATATTTCTACAAGATTTTGAAATTCAAAAACTAATGATGGAATGCATGTGATGTACTCTGCATTCAACACAAATGCAGCTGAAAGTGAGAAACAAAATCAATGACTTCGATGATCAAAGACTGTACACACTGGTCCTGTAAATCTCGTGTCAGCACAAACAATTATAACCATAAATCCTGCCTTCCAAAACAGGAAGTATAGAAGAAGATGGGTGTTTGCCCCATCAAATTGTTAAACATAAAAGCACAGTGCGGTGCTGAGCAGTGAGCACGTGGGCTTAGCGACCTTACAGCCAGCCTGGTCAGAACAAACGAGCACCTCCCACGGCAGCACAAGGCAGCGGCACAGGCAGGGCAGGAGCACACACCTGCAGGGGTGATGGTGCACGGAGCTCAGGGGTCCCCATGGCAGGGGCACCTGTCCTGCAGCCAGAGCTCATCTGCAGCTCATCCTGACTGAGGGGAGCTCACAAGTTCTGGGGTCTCTCCAAAGGCAGGCTAAGAACGCACATCTCCCACGGAGCCACTCCGTACAGGAACTGAACCCGAGCACACGGCTCGGCAGAGGCTCTCAAGAGCTTTTATACTGCTGAGCATTGTAAAAGCCACAAGTCAGTCCTGAAAACAACAGCGTAACTAATACACATTGTTCACAGACAGGAGCTGCTTCTGGGACCTCAACAACTCATTTGTTATGCTGCACCTTTTAGGAGCCAATTAAAAAGTTATGTTGAGTTACAACAAAAAGCGTATTTCAGTATCCGCCAGCTTTATCTTTTCATAATATTCCTCTTACTACAACAATTTTGATGCTACCTCAGGAGATTTCCAATTTACTTCCCATCTTATTTAGCATTTGCACTTTGGTGGAACCTAAAAGTCATAGTCCGGATTAGGCCCCATTCCATGAAACGCCACATGTGCTCATCCTTTTTTTAAAGCTAGTCATTACTCAGTCTCTGTGGGAGGCAGCCCTTGGCAGGCTTTTCAAGGACAAAGCACTTCCAACACGGAATTTAAAACTGTAACGTTGTTATTTCTTTTTTACATTGTAAGAATTATATGTTATAATTGGATACTCTGCATAAATTCAATATGCATTCAGTCTTCATAGAAGTTTCCTTTTTTTGCAATAGTTACAGATTTATGCTATGAACCAAATCTGAACAGGTTCAGCTGAGAGCAGTGTAAACATCTGTGACTGTTGAATTTCACTGTCATCAAACAAACAGCCAATGAAAGTCGGCAATAATTTATGGAGGACAATACCAGTTTCATTTCTGAGCACAGGTGTAATGTGGACAGGGCAAGAGCTCCTTTCCAAGTTAATACAAATCCTGAGGAAAGGCTGTACCTACTGCAGTACAAGCAGTGAACAGGGCAGGAGTTGTGCAGAACAATGTGTAGGACTGTCCAACAGAAGGGCACAATAAAGAAATCGTGGGCAGTCCTCATTTTGCATTTCCAAGCACATCCTGTTTACCAAGAAACATCCTGGATTTTGCTTTTCCTGAATTATCTCATTGCTAGTCAACTCAGAAGAAAATAGCAAAACATCACACTGAGCAATGCAAAGCTAACTTGGATTTTTAGTATGAGGACAAATGGCACCATCCACTAGGGAGAAAGATGGGGAAAGAAAAATCCCATTTGCCAAAGCTTACAGGCAAGGCAAACCAATGAACACAGCCTTTGTACCACAGAGCAAATATTGCTCTGTCTGACCAAAATATGTGCATAAAGATGTAGATACGATTAAACCATAACTCCATCACCATTAAGAAAATCTATCTCAAATATTACTTTTGTTGCACAATAAGAATTCCTGCCTGATGCCAGAACCTCACTCACCTGGCTTAGAGCTTCTGATGCAACTCAGTGTTCCGAGTGAACCCAGGTTTATAGTATCACAACTGTTTTTACAAATAAGAACATCTTTAATATTGCCATAAAAATCTACTCATTAACTCCTAGCTTTCCCAGAGAGGATGGTGTTTTTACTATTGCCAAAGAAAAAGAAACAAGGACACATTCTCAACAAGATCTTCTATAAGTTTATATGATTTCTTAGTGGGACAGATTTGCAAAGAAAAAAACATTACCAGAGTAAGGGTCCATAAACTTCTTTCTACCAAGTTACTGTGTTATCACATGGTTTGGTCATGCCACCCAAAATTCTTCATTGTCCTTCCCTCTTACTCTATATCTCAGAGTCTGAACTGACACTAGTAACTTTTCCACAAAGCCAAAGACACTGGGAATACATATTCAGCAGTACAAGGACCCAAAGACAACATCCTTAAAAGCTTTGGAACTTTGAGGAGGCTGAGAAAACTGGTTTAGGCCACTCCTTGAGTTCTTTCAAATTTCTGTGCAGGTCACTCGTCTTTTGAAGGCCATGAACTCTTTACTACTGCTATTTGTGTAAGTCACACACACATTCTGCTCCACACTGCCCATGGTGCAAACAACTGTGCCACCCCACAAGACCTTTATTTCAACAACTACTTGACGGAGCCAGTGGAATGAATAGCCAAAGGGACAAAAGAGAACCATTTCACATAAACTGTTAACAACAGAAAAGTAATATTCAAGCAGTTGTACCAATTGTTAGTAAATTTTACATGGCTGGAAAATTCCACAAGATTTACAGCTCTTCCTTTATAGAATGGGCATAATTCCTTTAGAGCCTCATGCCCTGTGACCCTTCCCACATTCATGCCACTAATAATGCTTTAATGCCTACTCTGCAATGTATGTAATAATACCACATATGTGCAAACATTTCTAGAGAACACACACCAGCTACATCTACTTTTACACTCTGTGATTAAGGCCCCAAATCACTACACCTGGGATATGCAATGCAGAGAAGCAGATCTGCGTTCCTGCTGTGGTTTAGCCCATTCTCCCTTCTCCCATCCCGTGTGTAGGGCTGGATGGCCTCCCGCTGTGTGCCTGCTTTCCCTCACTGCTCAGTGCTGCGCCTCGGTTCTGCTATGCTTGGCATCTCTGCTCCCACTTGTTAGGATTCCCCGTAGTGTTTTGGATTTGCAAGCTCCAGCAACAGCCTGGGGAAACACTTACCAGCATCTGAAAAAATCTCCCTTTTGGGAAGGAGTCCTCGGCTTCGTCAGAGAGGAATTCCTCCCGCTAACAGGTGCTCCTGACAGAGCCCAGCAAGCACACAGTTCTTCCTGGCTGTGAACTGCAATCAAACTGACAATTATGTTTTTGCTCATGTCCTTGACAAAAGCTCATTCAGCCACAACATTAGGCTGATTTTTTTTTTCCTGCCACCTTCTCACATATAATTTTAAGTTACAAATAAGGTCTTTCCCTTCCTTGCCAACAAAATTTGTGCAATAATCAGGTTTCAGAGCACTTGGCAAGTTTGATAGATTTGTATGGCAGAGGGGATCTACTTATTATCCACTACACCCAGTGAAGGTTACAAAGCCCAGATAGGGTTTCCTTGTGGGAGAGGTGATTATTATTCTACACTGCACGTATCTGCAGCACAGATATCCCCTGCAGGGGAACCACCTAAGGCACAGACCCAGGCAGCACTGCCCTTCACCAGCCAGCACTATTTACCTATGAGCAGCCCCAGAGATGGCAGCACACGGGCACTGACCAGCCTGCTGCTGGTGCCTGGCCATGCAGCCTGCCCAGAGACAGCTGCTACCCCTGGGCAAGGCACAGCTCCAGCACACTTCCCACAGCTTCTCCCACGTGCTGGTCCTGTCAGATGCAGCACAGCTCCCTGCCAGGACTGGCCAGGAAAGATGTACCTGTGCTTTTTTGAACAGAGACTTCATTAGGATAAGAATTGTTACAGGTGGATGTTACTGGACATTTGGTGGATGTTTCGCAGGGCTCACAAATTGTCCAGGTTTTGGCTGGCATTGAATTAATTTCCTTAGCATATGCTCAGTGTATAAACTAAGGGGAACCGACCTGGAAGGGCCTGATTGCTGTTCAGGGAAGGGCTGGGCAATGATCAGCAAGCAGTGAGCAACTGTATTGTGCATCACTTTTTTGGTTTTGGCGGTTTTTTCCCCTGAGTTTTACTAATGTTTATTACTGTTAGTATTATTACTATTAGTAGCAGCATTACATGTTATTGTTATTATTATAATTATCATTAGTATTATTATGTTTCAATTTTATTTCAATTACTAAACTGCTCTTTTCTCAACCCACAAGTTTTTTCCCCTTCCCTGACTCTCCTCCCAGCCCCGCAGCAGCAGGAATGTGAGTGAGTAGCTGCATGGTACGTAGGTGCCCACACGAGTGAAATCACAAGAGTCCTTTTCAGCAGCCAGTGTAGGGCTCAGAGGTTTGATGTAACCACAGACGTGAGCAGAGCATGTTGAACCAGATCTGTTATAAGCATCCATTGCATTGGTTTAACAGTCACTGGTGCCAGCGTTGATTTATTTGCTCTCCGAGTTGCTGTGCTCATTGTCATGGTTGTGTTCTGCCACACCTCGCTTGCAGTCGGTGTTCCCTGGGGTGATGTTTATCACCCTTGGGGCCCGGGCTAAGGTTCTCTTTTTGGGGTACATTACAGCATTGTCTTCTGATCCGACAGAGCCGCTGGTCGTGACAGTAACGTGGTACCCCGCCCTCAGCACCGCCGTCCCCTCCGTATTTCGGAAGCCATCTATCGGGAACTTGCAACAATTACACTTTGGGCCTTTTCTCCTCAGAGAGCCAACCTATGGGGGAGACATCTTCCTGCACCTTCCTCTCTGCCTTTCAGAATCTTTATTCTCCTCCAGGCTGATTACAGTAGCACTTGAAAAATTTTAAACATTTTGAACATCCTTTGAATACCCTAGAAACCAGCCTGGTCCTTTTGCTAGGAAGCAGTTTGTTGCTGAATATGGTTCAAATCTTGTTTAAGGTTAAATGACTGTTTAGGAACGTCACCAAGAGAGCTGTCTCGAGGCTGGATAGTTACGAGCGTGTGGGATAATATGGGCAAGCGCCTAGGACTGTGCTGCTGCTACCATCTTCCTTTCTCCTTCCGTTTCCCTGAGTTTCTGCACCTACATCTTCCCTCCTGGGGCTCCTCCTTTGGCTGTACCCTGCATCTCAGCTGTCATTGCAGTCTCTTGCTGAATAATAAGAACCTGTAATCACCTCCTCTTTTCTTTCTTCCCTCTCGCTATCCCTCATTTTACTGTCATTTAAAACTTTAACAGAGGAAGCACTCAAATGACTCTGGCAGTGCCACACAGAATTTATCCAGCGTAGGCTGAAAAAGTGCATGAAGTACACTGTAGAGATGCACATGGTAAAAATCATTCCTAGGATGCTAAACCATTATTCAAGCAAAGCACATATTCTTGCAGCTCCTTTACCATTGGGGTCTTACGGTGACAGTAAGTAAAGAGTTTCAAAAAAGAAGCATTATCAAACCTTCTTTGGTTGTGTTAAATGCTAGAGCTGGAAAGAAATAAAGGTAAGAAAGCATGTTAGAAAAAAATACCTCAGGACCCAGAGCCCATACACAAACATCACTCAGCACTGAGTTGCATTGTTCAAACCTGTAAGTTCGCTTTTCTTGCTGTCTCTCTTGCCATACTAGCAAATCCTCAGTGATCATCAATAAAGTATGGAAACTTATGGCTGGGGAAAAAAGCTGGAAACATGAAGTACTGATGTTTTCCCAGCGAATCCTATATATTTACACCACTCCTTGAACACGGCCGAGCACTACTGGCACACAGGCAGTGCCACTTTAGGGAACCTCTGTCACACACCATGGAAAACTCTGAACTCCTGCTACTTGCAACAGATCCTCCAAAATGAACCTGAATCAAACCATCTCCTTCAAGACTTAACAAAGCTCATATGCCATGAAGGGACACAAAAAAGGTCAGGACACAGTGTCATCTCACAAGTTGCACCCAACAAAAACATTCCAGCCCATCTCCAAGCCTCTGCTTCATCATCTCCAGTCCAGGGGAGCATCACCTCACTATGGTCATTCACTACATACTACAGCCATGCATCAGTTAGCACTCTGCTTTGTCCTATCTACTCACAAAGTCATGGTACAGAACATTTCTAGTCCTCAGTACCCACAAAAATCCTTTCTTGTTTATGGGCTGGCTTTAAACAATACAGAAGCTTTATTGTCACAAATAGGTTTTACTGTCATTTTTACTCAGTTCAAGTCAGGCAATCCACAGGCTGCATTATAATTACGTAGAAGTAGGGGGTTAAAAACTACAGTTCAGGGTAAAGACACTGCAGGTGTGCAGCTTAATGAGTTCTTAATTGAGTAGTGGGAGAGCATAAAAGGGAAGTGCAGAGGGTGATTACAGGGCTCTTTCTGTGAAGGGAGCAGTGCAAGCACCGAACTCTATAATCAAGAATAAAGAAAAACGAGTTCACCTCTAATTTTCTCTGTGATACAGCCTTTATTATTCATGCTCAGAATGCAAGATCAGAACTTGTACCATCGAGTTAATGGACAAGATTAACCTTTTTTGAGATGTACTTGTTTTAAGGCCAAGACTGAAAAAAAAAAAGAGAAAGGACATAAAAAATAACTTAGATCTGAAGAATACATTGCCTGCATTCCTGTTTGCAAATCAGTCAGATTCCTCTCTGGCTTCTGCTATTGAATCAACTTCATAGTGTAACTGCAGAGGGAAAAATGGAAGGAGACACCACACGGAAGGGAAAAGACAACTACTTGCATTAATTTTGATCTTCCTCCTCTCTCCAAGAAACAAACACCACAAAACCCTCAGAACCTCTTCTTTCTGCTCATCCACCTACAACGTGACAGTGCAACAGGGTTACTGCTCTGGCAGGCGCTGCAGGAACACCCACACATTTTAATGAACGCTCGAGAAATTATACATTGTACCTGCCCCCAGTCATGGACATCCTGGACATTGACTTTGCTACCACACATAAATCTGAGAAGTTCTCAGAGCTGCTTCCACCTTCACTGGGGCAGAAGAGTCACTGAAAACACAGTGCATTATCACTTGGCTCAACTCTACTTATTTCTCCAAAAAAGATGACTAAAAATAAAAGGTAAAATTAAGCATCTTCACTAGTAGTTCACTGCAGCTCAAGTGGGGATTTTTATTCAAATTTAGTATTTAGAACTCTGAAATTCATGAAAAAGCACAATCTGCCTCAACCTCTGAGGAAATAAGACATTTTTATATATAAAGTTTTCTTCACTATCACCTGTTTTATGAGAAAAGTCTGTTATTTATATAGCTACATCAAGCTCTTGTAATCATTTTGTATACTACATGGGCTTTCTTTTTTTTATCTAAGGATTTTTTCAAATTCTTTTACATCAGGCTTTAAAGACTTCAAAGTTGTTGTTGTTGTTTTCCCCCACAAATAAACTTCTAACTGCATGTTGCTGATAGGGAGCACTTAGCTACTCTTCAGAAAGCCACAGGAGCCTCGAATTCACCAAGCTGGTTGCAGTTACTGATATTTCCCCAGTATTGTGGTCTCTGTTTCTGCACCAGTTTCTGACTCCAGGAGTTATGTACATGTACTCCTTCCATGTTATGTACAAGCAAACAAGCACATTTGTCCAAGAGGTGCCCAATGGCATCAGCATTTTACCGGCTTCTCAAATACCCCCATATAAGTACTTTTTAAATGAAGGTCTGGTTCTTTAATCTGTTATCTGTCGCCCTGGTTTTTCTACTGTTCTGTGTTTTTACTTTTGTAGTAGAAGTTCTCACGCACTTTCTGTAAACATGGTCATGTTTTGTCCCAGATGTCGCACTCAGACACAAAAAAAACCACGCAGACCTGGCCAGGTGGGAAGCAAGAAAAAGAAAGAGAGAACGGGGCGAAACCCCGAACTTTATTTTATATGGTCTTAAAAAACACCGTGGATTGGAGGGAGAAATTACCACCCCTCAATCACATTGGTCAAAGGAAAAATCCATCAAATGTCTCCGCCTAGGAGAATGGAATGAAAAACAATAAAGTACAGTTAACAAAACATGACCATGTTTACAGAAAGTGCGTGAGAACTTCTACCACAAAAGTAAAAACACAGAACAGTAGAAAAACCAGGGCAACAATTATCTATCATCATTAGTTATTATCCCGTGTGTAAAGCAGCATGTATTCTTTTAAAGGAACTTGCTGATAGTAAAATCTACAATCTGTGGTATTAAATGGAAATGTTAAACTGTGTATTTGAAAGGGTCTTGTCACACATATCAGGATTGTACTTAAACACTACAGACCAATGCTCAGATCACAGGTCAGGGAAATTATTGTTATAAAACCCAACCAGATAAATTTTAAAAAAAGGCAGCTCACAGTAACTTTTCAGGGAGTGAAAGAAATGCATGAGGCCATTTCATGTTAATTGTGCTCGCTGTTTTTTCTTGATATTTCACAATTGTTTCAACTTCAGCTCTAGCAAGTGAATTCTCTCATCCTGGCAATATTGATACAACTACCTTCCAAAATCACCAGTAGACAAGATTTCTAGGGTTCTGCCTACCAAAAGTTATTTTCTTTAATAAACTTTACTTCTTCATAGCCTACCCCATCTCAGAAGCTTTATTGAGCAAGACCTAAATAACAAGTACTATACACAGTCTCTTAAAATTACGGGTTTATATTTCATTACTAAATCAATATGAAGAGCAGATTTTTTTTCTGACATCAAATTAATAGATTGTAAAATCCAGGTTCATGGAGTTCTAGTCTGAAAGAAAAAAAAAAAATCTGATATATATACTTTATGGAACACTGGGAAAATTCATCCTGCCCTTCCTTACAGCTAAATAAACACCCTCAACCTGCGTATCTCCAAATCCAGGACTTCTTGCCAACTTTCCAAATCACTAATGCAATTGTTAAAGATTGCTGAAATTACGTTAGCTTGGAAATCTGCAACACTTAAAGACGTCAAATCAGGCACATTCAGAGAAAACAGAGTGTGAAACAACAACAGTTCTAGTATTTTGATGTGTTAAATAGTCTAAGGCCAAGGAAGGTTTAGGGGAATAAAGGAAAAGTTGCTGTGAAGATAATTACAGGTAACTGGCCAGGGTCATGGACGGACCAGCTGGCTTCCATCCAGGGATTCCACTTGGGATCCATGCTGGTGACCAACAGAGACAAGCTGCTGTAAGGTGACCTGTTACTGCAGTTACTACACCAACAAAACCAAACCCAAACAAGCACCAAAACAGGTGAGCTCTTAACCGTAAAGCACTGCTTAACAAAAGAGAGCTGTACACGAGCTGAACCAAAGCAACACCTAAGTGAAATCTAGAAGTCTAACTGTAAAGCTGGCCTTCAAAACCAATTAAAACACTTAACAGAACAAAACCACTGACCTGCTGAATTCACAAGCATCAATCCGTAGAAATTGCAGTGTTTAGTTAGACATCCCAATTTTAAAAATTCAACAAATTTAATCTTTACTGTGAAAACATCTAGGTATTTGGAAAATGAGTTATTACCCAATGAATAAACCACAACCTTGGAGTTAAATATGCCTTACACATTCTCATCACAGATTGGTGAATCCTCTTACACGTGCTATCTTCTTTCTCTGGTGGTGTAACTTCATGCTAAAAACCATAATTCTACATAACACGTCAGGTTTTAGAAAGCTTCTTCTCACTTTTGCCCTAGGACATTATCACTGCCGATTTGATTACATCGTATCAGGGGAGGTTCTATGTGGCAATGCCGGATGTGGAACACGATTTATAAGGCAGAATTACAAATAAAGCCCCTTACACGTAATTTAAGCTTAATACCAGTAAAGCTCTATCATCTGCTCTGGAATAGAGACACACTTTTGGTTTTGCTTTGGTTTTGTTTTATCATCTCATTACGCACAGAGGTATGCAAAGAGAGAGCGAGGGATATCTATGGATATACAAAAGAGACAAATTTCTATCCTTCCACCTCCACTACACAGTAGCTGTGCAGAAAATAACTTCTTGAAGCAAATGTGAATTAATATCCTGAAACTTGTTTTGAAAAGCCACCCTGTACCAGAGATTCCCATGGATATTTTTATAAAGAGATCGTTAGAAGAGGACATGATCAATGGGAATATTTTTACTCAACTACCTATTGCTGCAATGACTACAGTTGCCCACATTTCCATGACTGAAACTAATTCAACTGGGTAAATACATTTTAAAAAATTATATAATAAACTAGTGCCAATTTTTCCATATTAACTCCAGTTTATAAAAAGGTTACTTTATATGTAGTTTTGTGCAGTTACAAAGCAATTTTTCTATTTATTTCAATCAGGAATGTAATTAATTTTAGCCTTAGACAGTGATGTCACTTAAAATTTTGTATCACTGGGGTATATATCTATTTTTTCAGTATCCCATTCATATGAGAAAAATTGACAAAACCACAAAAATGTTGGAATGATAAAGGTTGTCAGGGTAACAAATTATGCACACAGGCAAAAGGGTAAAATATAATTATGCAGATGGCAAAATAAAAGAAGTAATTTACAACTGATGCAGAAAATTACTGGCATAATAAGCATATCCCATAAATCAGTTAGTTAACAACCTAATTTATAACTTTCTGAAAAACTGCAAAGACAAAATAGAGACTAGAAAGGAGTTTAAGTGCCTCATGTCTTTTCTTTCAGTAATGCACCTACTAAGGACAACATTAATAGACCAGCAGCTCATTAAGTAATTGATGCCACACGATTACCCCACTCCCCTCTGCACTAATGAGCAATTACGTCTTCCGATGATTGATTCTTTTCAACAGGGAAAATAGGAAAAATTTTGCCATACAGAAATGGCTTAAGTCCATATGTGTGAGATTATCAGCTGAAAACCTATTCTATTTTACAAAGAGCAACAAACACTCCTCAGGTCAGAATGACTCAGGCCCTTCAGTGCATTCTCACAAGCCCATTGGAAAGCACCATAGGAACGGAGACCTGCCTTCTCCCTGCACATCAATAGGCACATCTGAGTCTGTTTTTCTGAAAAGCTACCCAAAATTAACTACTTTAATAATAAGATACGTAGAGGGATAAAAAAAAATATCAAAAATTTGGTAGCTCAGAAGGAATGAGCAAGGTCATGGTGGTTTCTGAGCCTCCAGCTTTTCAAATTAGTCCAGCACAACATAAAAATTAAACATGACTCCAAGTCCTACTGACTTAATGAAGATTCAGTCAGAGGTCTAAAGGGGAAAGGGAAAAGACAAAGATGATTTTTGTGAATAAGGGTGTTTGAGGAGGAGTATAGGTGCTAAATTCAAAAGCAAACGCAGGAACACATGACACACACAAAGAGACTACATGACAGCAAGGTGTTCAGGAAAGGTTTTAAATTGTCAAGGAAAAAAGTGATCATTTGTATGGCATACTGATAATACAAAACAGTGGGGTGGCATAATGCAGCAGTAGGTACAGGTAGGGATCCAGCGTGCGGCCCTGTGACGGGGGTGGTAGGGCTGCAGCATTTGCTGCAAGGAGGGAAGTAGCAGCCTTTAAACGCTTCAGAAAGAGTCTTGGCAGAAATGAATAATAGGTAACTGCAAGGTCATTTCATCTGTGACATTAAGTCATTAGACTGATTATGTGTCCATCTGCTCTGCTTTGCAAATTGGCCTCCTGTGTTCATTAGCAATCGTAAACCCGGATATAATATGACACAGGCTAGGAAATACATGTACAACCAGTCCTGAGCAGGGCCCTGGGAGCATTACAGCTACTCAGTGTCACAAACACTAATGACTGAATCATGCAATTAGCTGACTGCAAGTAAGCACTTCAGAGCAAATCAAGTACAAGACCTACATCGAAGAAAAAAAGGAATTTTCACTGTAAATATGCATAAAGGGCTTTAGCCTACCAAAACAGAGAGAGCTGCCAGTGAAGAGAGGGTGCAGCACCGTAACTGTTCATCACCACCACACTGGCATCACTTTTCACTGGCACAGTGCATTGCATTAAAGACAAAGGTACCAGTCATATGGCTCTGCCTCTCCTTCCACCCACAGCTCTTACCCATGCTTGCCTCTGTGCAGGAAAATGTAGCAATAGCAAAGCATCGCAAAGCGTGCTCTGTCCCTGCCCTGGAACAGGGGCTCCTCTGCTGCAGAACCACGCCCCACTCACCGTCCCCTTGGTTTATGCAGATGCCAGAGTGCTGTGCTATGCTGGCATCAGGTCAGGGAGCCAAATCCATTCCTGCTGCCATTACAGGGATGAGCCTGGTGCAGGTGCTCAAGATTCCAATGAAAACGATGTTCGAGGAGCTAGAGCTCTTCTGACGTCGAGGAAGGAGAACCCCTCCAAGAGCCATTTTATGGTTTGTACATTATGACAGCTAATAGTTGAATTATTTACAGAGTGAGCAGTTGAACTGTAACACTATTTTTGTTAGCTATGTATTCATGTCAAGGGAAGCAAAAATAGTATGGTCCTAGTGGATACATTTCTATTCATACATTCTATGTTTTTCTCATTCTACCCTAAGGCTATCATTATCTATGGTAACGAAGGAAATTAAAATAATTCCTGTTGCCTCTCTTCTTTATTAATCTTTAATGATTTTTAATTTGAAAGCTTTAATCCATCCTTTCATAAAAAGGATAAAGCAGTAATTCTTAAAAGCGTTTTGCCAATTTTTTTTTTCAGTCATCCCTTTATGCAACGAATTTCCAAAAACCATGTAGGAATTTTGTTTCTGGTACGTACTTGCCTATTTTATCAGTATTCAGAGAACGAACTAAGGGCATGAACCTGCACCCATCACCAGCACAAGGAGTGACTCAAAACAGCACATATGCATGTTTCTCTATAAGCAAATAATTACGTTGTTTCTTGTTCAACAAAGCATTAAAGCAAAAGCTGTTTACTATAAGCTGTGCTCACTGCCAGGAATAATCTTTTTGTTATTTAAATGAGGCTAATAAAGGTAGGAAACATGCTGCCTAGGAGTGGTTTAGGAGGAGAACCCAAGCTTGAGGAGCTTTTTTTTGCAACCAGCCAAGAGAAAAGGGGAGATAAACATGAATTTTGGAAGTCCATCCTCTGCAGCCAACTCAGGAGCTAAGCCCAGGCTGAATTAACCCCTCAGCCCAGAAATCACTGCCTGCTGAGGTAGGTCAGTGCTGGGTGCCAGAAGCAAAGCTTCCCACAGTCTCTCTAGAGATCTGTTGCCACAGTTCTGACCAAAATACACTCGCCATCCCCATCCTTTACCCAGGCCTGTCACATTGTCTCTTCCCACATTGGTCTTCAGAGTCAGCACAAGCATCTGCCTTGGTCACTTCAGATCCAGGTGGAAAACAAGTGAACAATTGAAAAAATAAACCACTCCCCATCACCCCAGCTTAGGAGCTGAGGTGGTTCGGAACATTTCACCATTCTTCATTAAATACACTGCCTTGAAGTCTTCCCAGTACCACCCAGGCACGAACTGAAGTTAGTGGCACGTATACCCCAAACTACTCTTCTCCTGGCAGGTGCTATTTGATGACACACACAGAACATTAGAGCACAACGAGCATGAGCTATGCCTGGTCCTTCATGTATGCTGCATTTCCCCATGACATTTAGCACAACACAATGAGTCAGCCTTTTGGATTTTTTTTTTTTTTTTTAATATATTAAAACTTTTGCATCATGACAAAAGTTTGGAACAATTCTCCTCTGGCTACAAATGAGCAAAGTGCCCTTTCCCTGGATACAGGATCCCTGAAGTGTGGAAGGCAGGTCTTTCTGAGTCCTAATCAGAGAGGCCAGGGGGAGGACACACCATCTTCCAACTTCAAAGGAGAAGGTATGTGTAACAGAGGCTGGTTTTAACAGGAAGGGTAACTGCCTCCAACAAATATCTGTCAGGACATTTATTTGCAAAATTCAGACATTCTGATTCATCCACCTTTCCCACTGGAACTGTTCCATTATGTATAAACACCCACATACTTGTTTATACACATATCTTCTGCAGACAAAGAGAAGGGTAGCCTGAAGGCTGGGTCTGTTTTTGAAGCAGAGGAAAGCAGAGTCAAGTGCACTCTAAGAACAGCAGGATTTTGACCCACATTGGTACCTTACCTCCGCACACGTCACCCTGTACACTCTGCTGCTGGGCTATGCTGATGTTGGCTGGGGTTATTTCTTTGAACAGAACAGCTAAGAAAAGCTTCAAGTTCTATTAACTAGCTTCCATTTAATTTATCTATCTTGAACAGAAAAAAAAACATTAAAAACCCTGACCCAATTATTTCATACATAAAAGGAACCTTTGTAGCAGGTGTAATATTCCTAAGAGGTGGTTAATGAGAAATATACATCAGAGCTTAACTGGAACGAGGCTTTGATGTTGGCTGGCTTACCTGTTGTGCCACTAAAGAAATAGATCTCAAGGGAGAGAGTGAGCAGGCATTGCATCTCTACTGGGGGATGCTACAATCAGATAGGACACAGGCTCCTGGGCTGTTGTACTTCAACCCCACAGGCAAACACACACCAGGACATCCACAACCCTCGGAGTCAGGTTCCCCCAGCTCTGCCCATAAAGGACCCACCTCCAGCTAACTATGGGGAGCTTTGACTCCAGGGGGTTTACTTCAGCACAAACCCTGTCAGGTTACACAGTCCTTAAGATAAACTAAACAGCATTCACAGCTGAGGTGGAAATAAAATACCTTTAAAAAGCCCAGTGTCTGAAAAATATAAAGGAGGTTTTCAGTTTTTCCAGCACACTGAACTTACCTGAACCAAGAGGATGTAAACAGATTTCTAACAAATGTAACATTCAGAAGAGTTACTTTGATCAGTCAGTCTTTAAAAATGCACAGTGACGGGGGATAGGTGTGTGAAGGCCATCTGATCAGGATTAGCACAGCACTACTGCACAAGATCATCGTGGTTAACCAGAGGACCAACAAAAGCTCCTTCTCCTTTCCAAAAGCAGAGGGAATTTCTTTTGTGTTGGGCTCTCCAACTTGCTTAAACTTAATTTTCCCATCTTTCTTTCTATTGCTTGACTGGCACAGTGAGAGTTCTCCCTTCCACTTAGATTTATTGTAGCCACAGGAATGGGAGCAACTACAAATTCACGTCTTTGTGCATATAGCAGTAACCACAGCAGGAAAGTCATCTTTACAATAAAACCTTTCCAAATGCAAAATATAAAATGGCCACATGCTTCACGTGCAACATCCTGGTAATGAAAGCGGTAAATGACTGAAAATTGCAACAGACAAGAAACAGTACATCCTGGTTTTTCTCATTTCATACTATTTGAAAAGCCTACAAAACCCCCTCCAAAACACAGCTTCCTATCACTGTATCAGAGTATTTTTCAAATGCATAAGCATCTGAAAGGCTAAAAGTGTTTTCTTGTTTCAGGCTCAAAAGTGATTCTCATACTTGAGCACATTACTACTGTTTAACAAGAGAACAAAAGCATTTTCTGAGTAAATATCTAATTCCCTGTGTGACAGCAAGTAAAAATGAACCAAGCCACCAGCCCCCAAGGAGAGCTGGTAGGGCTGCCATGCTCCAAGACAGTTCTTGAGCATTTCCCATCAATTACCAGCATTGTGCCATCCCTTTATGCACCTACTGGAAGATGATTTAAAGCTGTGCATTATATCTATTTGTACTCAAACCTCAATTAAGTTTAGGTGAGTTTGGGAGGGCTGTACTTGCTAAACACATGAACAGAATATTAACACCCACAGGGCAGCTCAGATTTAAATCTTAAAATAAACAAAAATTGATGGTGTGGGGGCAAGAGGCAGAAAGTGAAAAAAAAGAGGAGGACAAGGAAAAGAAATGAGCTTTGTGCAGCAGAACATGATGAAAAACTTCCCACTGAAGCATCAGCTTGAAACACCCACACATGCCCTGCCAAACCCCTGTTTAGGAACTGTACACAGAAGTGTCTAATATTGTACTCATCGTGAACAGTGCTGTCCAACAAAAATGTGAAATGTGTGTGTTGATTTTTCATTGCGACAGGAACATGGTTTGATCTGTTTCCCAGTGTATTTGAATGATTCTTGCATAGAGGTCTCTTTCCTGTGGTGCAATGTGAGAAAAAGCAGTTTGAAACAGAGAATACCAGAATTAAAGTCTCTCTTTATGTACACGGTTTGCAGCAGCTTTGCAAGCTTTCTACACAGTTCAAACCCCGTCTAGACACCAGTGCTCTGCAGAAGCAGGGAATGCCTGTACTGGTTTAAGCTTTGATCCTCCTGGCAAATTTGCTAACAAGTGAGTTGACTGCTGCCTCACTGCTTCTAGGGATGTTTGCAAACCCCACTGGTTTGTCCAGCTTAAGCAACAAGAGAGATTTCCAAATGCACCTGTCACAGGATCACGGTGTTTTCACTGGAAGAGAAGAGGCTTTCACCTCAGAGTCCCACATGAAACAGAGCCTTAACAATTATCCAGCCTTGGATACACGCAAGCCTAGAATCACACTCCTTCTTGGTACCAGATGCATTTGCAGACTGTGTCAGCCAAGGAGGTAAGGGACAGATGACACTTCTTGAGGACTGAATGCCTGAAATTTTAATGCCCCTTTCATAAAGAAGAGCAACTTCGTGATGCAGGTTATCAGCTGTTTTAAAATATTGTCAAGGTGCAACCTAAATCATTTACAAAAGACCAGGATGGAGATTACAAACACAACCCCAGTTTAGTCCCCTAACACAGGCGATTTATGGTGCAGTCTTGACCTTGATCAACACAAGTGGGCCATCCTGATTCTCATCAGAGTCTATTTCATCCTTTACAGACATTAAACTGGATTCAGTTAATGATGACCTAGTCAATTATCTGTTTTGGTTTGCTTACTAATTCTGTACATTTTAAATTCTGCTCTAGAAGTCTTAGTTTCTTCTGTGTGCTTTTCATGGTAGAATTGAAGAAAACCATCCAAAACAATTTTTGCAAAAAGTACTCTTTAATGCAACAGCTCTTCACCAGCTTCAGTACAAAGTCATCTGAGTTAATTTGTGGCTCTTTAACATAAAGGCTGTTTAATTAGACTTAGCTGACTTTGCAGTGAAGCAGAAAAGACCACTGCATGATCCATTTGGCAAGGATGAGATGACACACCTTTCAGCATACGGAAAATAAGAAGCTGATAAGAAAATGAGGGAAAAGGCAGCATTATCTGAAGTACTGCAGCTGTTCCTAGGCTGGACAAATATATTCCATGCCAACTGCACTCAAGCTTTCTTTTCCAATTGCTCCTCAAATTTACTGTACCTTCACGACAGCAGTCTCAAGAACAGGAATAATCTGAGGCCCCTACAATCATTACCCCATCTCTCCCTAGAGCATCTATCATCAGAAACTCAGTATTTTTAAAGCAAACATGGCCCTGGTTTGTGCCATGGCTACAAGTGTTCACAAAGTGAAAGTGGTTTAGCAAAAAGCTTATGAGAAATTTTGGGTCAAGTCCCTGAACTCACCATTGTTGAGGAGGTCAGTGGAGAAGGCCAGGCAAGGAGCCCATTTCCTTGTGCAGAATCCAGCTGCCTGAGGGCACATCTGCCTTGTCCTGCACCTTCTCACGCAGTATCCACCTTTCACATTCTGCAGCAAACAAGGCAAACACCCTATTTCAAAATTAAATCATTTAACAAACATTCTTCTTTCCTCCATTAACAGGTCAGTGCTCTATACTCCAAATAAACCATGCATTGCTTGGCAGCTGTAAAACTACTACAACCTTAAGCACTGTCCCAGTTTCTTTCTATTTATCTCTTCCTTTCCACTCGCCTGAAAAAAGAGAAAATGTTCTTCACAGAAATGGTTTCGCTGTAGCATTTTCCAGATTTTTAGGTGCTTGACTTCATAACATCAAAGGTGATTCTTTTCATGCCCGTGTTTTTTATGTTAGGTCCACTTACAATTACATATTTAAAGCCTTCATTATGAGGATGTTGCTATTAATACATTATCTAGCTCCAAATATCTACAGGTTACAACTCATATTTTCAGGCCATCTCTTTTAATAACCCAAATACTATTTAATGAGGCACAATTAAAAGTCACCACATCTGACAAATGTGATAACTCTATAATCACAATCTTATTATAATGAAAACAGAAATATTGACATGAAAAACTGATATTCAACATTCTTCATAATCTCTAATTAGTCCATTTGTGACAGCTTTTTATTGTTGCCTGGTAAAGTTAGCATTTCTGTTTAAAAATGAATTAATTTTGCAATGCATCCAGTAAATTTGAAATTAGAAACCACACACCGGGCAGGAACAAAAGGTTATTCAGTGAATGCAAAGCCCCAGGCTACTGCCACACCACTTTTTCTGAGCTGCTTTTGAAATGAGGGTCCTGCAGCTGCAGAGAGATGCTGCAGGAACTCCTGGAATACCAAAGCTGGTGCAGGAGGGCAGGAGGTGACCTGGATGAGTGCTCAAAGACAGGGAGTTGGCACAAATCACCTTGAAGAGCGAGCTGCATCACTAATTACAGATTTGTGGGTTTGGTCAGTAATTATAGGATGCAAATTTTTGCTTTTAAGATCATTTCAGTTGCAAAGCCAGGAAGGCCTTAGCACTGATACACCTTTCATCTGTTAATTGAGGTCGTTCTGCCCCTGGACCTCATCTTCACTGCACATTCTGAGTGCCATGTTAACAGAGCTCAGTGAGCAGTACTGAGGAGCCATCAGGCACCTGGCAACGCTGTCTGGGGGAATAGGGGATCCAGGCACAGACTCACTATAATTAGGGCATCACAAACAGCCAAGACAATGCATGGATCATCCCAAAGATATTTGTTTTGATGTCCAACAGCCTGTTGAGACACCAAAGCAGCTTTCTTACCACAGCGGTTTCCTGGTTCCATGGAGTCAGGTGTGCACTCAGGATAACACTCATTTATGGGAGATGCACCTAAGTACATGAATTTCTCTTCTACAACCTTATTCTATCACAAAGAGTTTCCAAGTGAAACTTCCACAGCAATGTATTTCCCCATGGCCATTGATACAATTCTTTGAGGATCTCCAAGTAAAATAAACTAATCCTTTGAGGAGCAATTCAGTATGCTAAGCATGAACATCGCAGACCAACTTAAAATACACTTATGATTCCTTTTAGAAAGAAATGGAGTTGTAATTGGAATTTTTTCATTACTTTCCTGAGAAAGGGAGTTAACTCTGTATGGGTGACTGGGTTGTACTGCATACAACAGACTCCAGCTCACGCACCAAGCAACCACATGTCCATTTGGAAACTCAGATTTGATTTTAAATGGGACTCCTACTCGCAGATGAAAACTTTCAGTGGATATTTTATTGATTCACACACACCTTTCCTGAGAATCTCTGTAATCAATAGGCAGGAACATGATCCTAAGGGACTGGTATCCATGCCAGAGTGTTAATTTGCAAGTTGCAACAGAGATCAAGTCAAACCCATTCCTGGTCTCTGCACGAAGAGCCTTTATACATCTCCCTTTTTTTCCTTCTAGTAAAAAAAAATCTGATTTAAGATAATTTGAGTATGTTTCCTACCTATAAGGAAACATACTTGACATAAGTTCATTGCAACTCCCAATAAGGAAAGAACAACGCAAGGTCTTGAGCAACAGGAGGAAGGAGACTCCAACAGTTTAACAGAATAGCAATGTTTAAGAAGGGAAAACTCCACTCTATACCTAAGATAGCACCATCCATCCAGACTTACCTATTCAACAAAGAGTTATTGAGCAGTCTAGACATTTGTCTGAGGCAGTAATTTGCCTGCCTACTCCAGGAGACCTGCAGGAGTTCTTCAAGGTTTTTATGGACATCTTGGTTCCTGTCACCCCTAAAAAATATGTTCATAGCTTTTCCTATGCTGGCCTTCAGTTGCAACCTCAAATTTGCACAGAACAAAGGAGTCTGTAAGTAAGAGTTCTGAAGGCCAAACTGAACAGTGCATTTCAGCACACATAGGTGGGAAGAGCAGGGCATCCAAAGCAGCACTGCAGCCACGGCACTCCAGAGGCAGAAGAATGGGAGCCCACGCTGCACCTCTTTCTCTCCCAGGGTCCTACGAAACCACCTTGGGCTCAGCAGTGCCCCTGGTCACTGTGTTAGACCATCAAGCCCAAAGCAGAGAAGAGTGTTACTCCTAAGACACATACAGAAGATATAATACATAATACATATATATACATATATGTATGTATATATAGAGGATAAAACTGTGGAGTAACAATCAGGATCCCTGAACAAGCAAGGAAACGATTTCTCAGGAGGAGAGACTAAAAGTTGGATGAAATGACTGTTAGGGTGAGGAGGAACTGGTATCCATGTGGAAAAGAGAGCATAAAATAAAATTTCCAGTGAAATGGCAAACTGAGAGAAATATTTATGATGTGCAATTCATCATGCAGCAAACCCATCTCAGAGGGTGGGAGCATGTGAGAGGAGCAGAAAGCTCTGACTGAGCCTTAAGGTAGTAGCACTGCAGAGTGGCTACAGCTCTCTGCTCCCACGCTGACACTTTCCAAAGCAATTTTAAGAGCAGACAGCTCCTCATGCCAGCAGATTCCCTACAGTGTCTTGCTGAAGCAACTGGAGACATACACACATCACCCTCATTTAAGCATCCACCTGCCAGCAAAGCTGTGTCAGGTGAGCAACAGGCAGCAGCCGTTCGTGCCCACAGTGATTCGTAACAAGCAGGACACAAACAGCCCTGGCACACACTGCAAGGCTCTTCATTAAAAATCTTGTAGTTGGATTTAGGGAAGGGTTCCCATCTGTTCTTGCATCACAAATCCTCATCAACTCTTGCTGAGCCAGGACACAGCAAATTTACCTCACAGTGTCTGAAGGATTAAAGAGCAGGACTTATTTTAGCCATCCATGGGCCAGGAGAGGACCAGAAAAAACAGAACAAAGATCCTTTGTGCTCCAAAAAAAGCCTTTTTCAAGATGTCAAGTGCACAGTGGGCTGTTTTCCTCAGTGTCCCTGCATGGGAGAGGAGTGCCAAGCACAGCTTCTCTTTCCTGGCTGAGTTTAAGAGCTCACCTTGCAGTTTGATTTTCACAAGTGTTAAAATAGGAAACCAGCCCTGATGGTCACAGTGCTTTGGCATCTGCTCCTGGGTTGATCTTGGTGGCTTCTTGAGGACTTTGTTGAGTGCAAACCCTGCCTGAGGGCTTCCCTCAGCCTGAGGAAAGGAGCAGAGGAAACATTCTAGCTGCTTCATCTCTTCTGCCTCGTAACAGCCAAGGGGAAAGAGATATTCGCGCAGACTTAGTAGGGGAAAGTCTTAATCCAAAACAAAGGTATCTCAAGGATAAGTGTGGGAGATTTGGGAATAGGGGAGTCATTTGTTCTTCACAATTATTGGCTATGAATCATTTACAAGGAGGATAATGAGACACTGGAGAGTGTGATACTGAATTAAAAACTATAGTCTTGATCTTTATCCTTTTTCATTTTCCCCCTTGATAAAACTGCATGGGATTTTCCTAGATAGGAGAAGCCTTTGCTGCTAATTAAATTATCTTTAAACATTTGGAGGTAAGACTAAAACATTTGGAGAACTAACAGGAGGAAAAGGCAGGAAAATAGCAAGCCTCTACCAAGACACTATTATTTCATGGTTTTGCAACTACCAAATCCACTTCTGCATGAAAAATACAGCTTTAGGAAAATATTGGTTTTAATAATGTGTGTTTTTATAGGAAACCAAGACCAAATTATCTTGTTTCAATTAGTTTGAATCAAATCAAATTACATCTGCTGAGTGGGATGCCAGGAAGAAATTCTGCTTTGAATTCAACTGTGAACTGTGGCTTCTTATAAGCTGCAGAGTGGAACAGCCACATCCTCCTATCACACACAGGATCAACTCCTAGAGTTCACCAAAAACTTCCCACAGTACTTCTTCCCTTGCCTAGCCATCACTCTGTGTCATGGGAGATGGGATCAGTCAACAAGCAGTGACCGAGCTGACCCACACTGCTGCTACCAGAGCCGGCAGCTTGGCTGAAGGAGCTCGAATTTAGCCACAAGCATAGCCAAAGAAGTCAATGCTTTCATTTTTTCCCAAATCAGGTTGTTAAATACTTTAACTAAATGATAGGATTTAGGAAGGAAAAATGCTGAAATATCTCATTTTTCTACAAAATAGGAATGCCAGCTGTTGCACAGCTCTGGATTTTGCTACCAACAGTTTGGACTACAAAATAAAGCATGGTTATCACCTCTATCCACAGCCAGCAGAACACACTTCATCCAACATATTAATCTGCTGCTTTTAATTTTGCTATTCTTATTTGTTGCAATCCAGAATCTTCCAAAGTACTTGTCTGTAAATGTATGCTGAATTGTTAAAAAAAAAAATCTTTTCTCCTCCATTTTCCATACAGTTTGAGCACTAGGAGTCAAATCTTTACAAACTATTGACATGAAGGCAAGTTTAACAAATTCTTTCATAGGAACTTTAGTTTGCCGTACTTTCTATCAGCTTATTCTGGGGCCAGGATGACAACAAATACCTGCACACTTAAACCCTCATCCCCAAATTGCCTCACCTCCAGTAAGTGACCAAGTCCTGGGCCCAGCACCAAGGTCATGACAGCCAGGACAGGTGCTGAGCACCCGCAGGACCTCTGCGCCAGGCTTTTACTGCAGCTGCCTGCCTACACGGAACGTAGGTAATAAATGACATTCTTACAAACAGACAGGAGAAAACAAACCCCATTCCACTTATAGAAGGGGGTGATACCAGTCAGATTTTCTCCCCAAAAATGCACCGTGCTGTTCATCATTTCCTTTCAGGGAGAATGCAGTAAGGCAGGCTACCACACAGATGCTCTGACGCACAGCTCACAACAGGCACGTGGGTAAGCAGTGGTGCTGAACTAGTGAGCAAAGGTGATTCTGCAGTGGATAACTCAGCTGCTTTTGGCTGACAGCAAGCATGACAACACACAACCCATAAAACCTTCATTCTTCTCTAATAACTTTAGAAGAGATAAACAGAAATTTTTTTCAGTTTTAATAGGAGTCCTAGTATGCCACGGTTTAGAACGTGTGCAGTAAGTCCCACCTCAGTGTGAATTTTTCTAGGAAGCCCAGAAAATATGGGTTTACTGCCTAAATGCTGACACAGTCTTAAATGTAATGGAGAGAACAGAACTGCTGTAATTTCTGATACAATCCTATCAATACAGTTAGTAGATAAAGGTTGCACCAGGAGTTTTACTTTTTATTTTCATTCTCCTTTTCTCAGTTAGATTTCTCAGGGGTTCCTGTCATTTCCCTAGCTTTTGTAAAACAGACCTACAAAATGCACCTCTTTGCTCACGGTGTGCTACTAACAACGGGTGACAGCCATCAGGCAATCTGTGCTGCAGGCAACTGGTGCAGAAGCCAGAATCATCGGATAACAGTTATTTAAAGGACAGTCTTGCACACAAGCTGAGATGAAATGAAAGAGTAAATTTATTAGAAATTGAAAAAAAATGTCAAATGAGAAAATATGCAGGAGATTCTAGCTCAGTCAGACATGCATGAGCTACTAACACAACCTCTGAAGTCTGATCTGATGACCCTTAACTGCAGCACCCCAAAGTTGCCTGAAACATCTGAGATTACCAATTACTTCATCAACAGTCCTTTAACTGGTGCAGTGAGGCTCTAAATAGCTCACAGCTTGTGCATTCCTTACTTTGGCTGCCACTTTTGGAAGATGGAGAAGAGATAAGGAGACACATGGGTCCTAGGAAGATTGCTAGCTGGCCAGCTCAGGGCAGTGTCAGCACCACGAGCTGGCAATGCCACTACCCTGCTGAACTGAAACACATCGAGGGCTGCTTCTTTTCCTTCCCCAGAGTCACCAAATTCCCACCCCACGAAGACGAGGCCTTCTGGTAGCTAATAGTGCCCAAAATACTCTGCAACTTAAGCATCCTGCCACTCTGCAGCAGGCTGAGCCTGGGGGCTCATTTCAGATAAGGAAGCAGAAATGAGACAGATAACCAGCAGGTAATGGGCAGAGCTGAAAAGGAGGCCAGGTTTCTCAAGTGTGTTTTCTGTTGGGCTGCACTGTCTGCAAGTGGAGGATTAATAATCTCATAATGCCAATTTTCTAAGCCAATGATGCCTTTTGTGTCTCTAAACCATCAGGGTTATTATCAGGTAAACTACATCCGTCATAACTGTTCCAGTCATTCCTGCATTCACCTTTATGGCACACTAGCACACTTCTGATAAAGAAAAAATATAATGTTCCTTGAAAGGGAGCAGTTAAAGAAAAATCCAGTTTTCAGTTATACCCAGCTACTGTTATAAACCAGTTCTGTCAGTGACAGTTCACTGCAGTTCCAGCTTTGTCCATTGTTTTCTACAATATACTGCAACAAAAGTGTGTATTATTATAATTCTGATAGAGTAACCAGGTTCATTATCATTCAGCTATGCAGAATTCCTTATAAATTACCTGAAATTACCTCTCCATGATGAAAGCCAGTTAGTGGCAAGTGAAACAAAGTCTCAGCAGAGAGGTGAAGACTTCCCAGAGGATGCAGCACAGCACTCCTTGCTCTCACAGAGAACTTGCAGTGAGATGCCCAAAGCCAGGTGGGTCTGAAACGCTGCTCTTCCTAGGCTGAAGGATTTCTTTTGAAACCTTCTAAGCTTCACAAACTTACGTTCCAAAACACAGCATCCATTTCACCAAGGAGGAGCAGGTCCCAGGGAAATATTTCACTTGGAAACACCAAGTTTCATAATTTCTAAAATGCTTTTTACTTCCTCTGCCCCAAAGGAGTTGAGAAACCTTCTGGCAGTGATCCAGCTACAAAGCAACAAACCACAGCTCTATGCACATGTATTTATATATTCATCCCAACTAAATTCCCCAGGTTTCACTAGTTTATGTATGACGTTTGCTTCAAAAGCAGTAATTTCTTCTGCTGCCTTTATCTACTTTCACTGCCTAGGTAAGAGGAAATTAAGCATCACATCACTCTACCCTAAGCACTGAGTTTTGGGGACGCTGCCAGGGCACCTGAAGGCATGCCCTGCCCACTCCCCGGTTGTGGACAGAGACTGAAATCAAAGCACTGCTGTTCCTGCACACCTGCACAGGGCCCACCTGAGCTGAACAGTTCCTACACCACAAACACCAGCAGTGGGTAAAGATGATGTGAAGAAGTCAAGACCAATCTAGGTTTTTTCTTTTAGTTAAGCTTTAAAAAGAACACATCACCTGAAAGATCCCTCTAGCATTTCAAGTGCTGAAAGCTTCTCTCCCTTTGCTTCACTTTAGAATTCACATTTGTCTTATGCTGTATTAACACCACACTTTGATGCAAATCAAATCAGCTTATCTACTGTGCAGGATGAATACATGCCCTGCAAACAGAAGTCTTTTGAACTGGTTATTGAGGGAATTTTTGAGACCTTTCTTCATCTTCCTGCTCTTGACTCAGTCTTAAGGTGGCATTTAGAAGCACTGATTGTGACTTATAAGTACGGAGCGGTATTTAGCTTGCAATTACACTCAAGGACTGATTGATGTATTTATTTATTTTTAACCTTGGAAACCTTTTCCCTTTGATTGCTCCCTGCAGCTGAGTGTCTGCCTGGCCTGTTAACTCCGATCCTATGGCTAAAGTGGTTCAGTTCCCACCAGCCAGTGCTGCCAGCACACATCCACCAGACAAAATGACTATACCCTTTCCTACTGCAAATATTAGCTTTCAGGGGTCAAATCAGTCTATGCAAAGTCACTGGAAGACAAGGCTTGAATTCTCCCCCCCATGGCTTCTACTTCAGCTTTCACTTCTATAAAGAGAAACTGATGATACCAGCATCTCAAGACCTAAGGTTTCCAAAAATGGTCAAATTATGCTGCTAGGAAAATTCCTTATTCTTATATTTCCTGTCTTTTTTGGTATCTGTGGGGTAAATGAGTGGAATCATTAATTTGAATATCTTCATTTTGGTGTAAACTCTGAAAATCTCTCACTTCTGTTTTCTTGCTTTCTTTCTGTCTCCTTTGAGGATTCCTAAGTGATAAAAAATTGCAGTCTTGTCTCTCCTTACACCAGCTTTAGTCTGTTTTTTCCATCAAAGTGACATCATTGCAGATTGTGCAGAGCACAAATAACATTTAATTGAGAGCAACAATACTATCCCATTAAAGTTTATGGGCTTCTGGCAAAGATAAGAGAAGGCATTCCAGGCTCACCTCAAGTGTGTATAGTCACTAACTTGACCCCACTGAGGATTGTGTTCTTGTTTTTCTATTTGCTCAGAGGGCTGGCGTGCTCCTCACAATGGTTTTGCCAGCAATGTCATTTTGTAGCACATCCCCCTGCCTCCTGAAGCCTGTGGAGATGTGGCAGCCTCCCCTTCAATGCTCCATGTGTTTTCCATGCAGGCCACTTCACCTGAAGGTCTGTCCTTTGCTTTGTCTCCATGTACAATCTGTGCATCCTTCTACAGGTAGTTATCTTACTTGAGACTTCAGCCAGTTCAGGAGGATGGAGAAGTGGCTGAGAGGAATAATCCAGCCTGCTACAGAGACTTTTGTACTAGAGTTCTCTTCAAAAGGACTGGGATCACAGTTACTCCCATCCCTGGCATTGGTTACAGATGTGACTGCCAGGCTACGCTGCCACTTTATCAAGCTGGTCCCTGGCGAGCCCTCTATCCCCCCACACTAGCTGGCAAACATGCCATTCCCTGCGGGTGCTGATCTGCCAGCCTTGAGAATATCTACTTTTTCTGCAGTGGCTTCTTTCCAAGTACAGGTATTATCTTCCAGCTCCTTTATTCCCTACCTTCTGGCCTGCTGATCACTGTGTCTATACAGATTTTATTGATACTCCTTTTAGATCTCTTCCCAGCCGAGACCATCACAGAAAAAGCATTAGATACACACACACTGGTGCTGGTTTGGGCTGGGGTAAGGTTAGTTTTCTCCACAGTAGGTAGCCTGGGCTGTGCTTTGGATTTATGCTGGAACCAGTGTTGACAACACAGAGTTGCTTTGGTTATAGCTGAGCAGAGTTCACACAGAGCCAAGGCCTTTTCTGCCCTTCACCCCATCCCACCCCACCAGCGAGGGGCTGGGGGGCACGAGGAGCTGGGAGGGGACACAGCCAGGACAGCTGAGCCCAAGCGACCCAAGGGATGTCCCAGACCATGTGGGGCCATGCTCAGCACACAGAGCTGGGGGAAGAAGAAGGAAGTGGGGACATTTGGACACCTGCCTGTCCATGGGAAATAAGGGATGAAGTCCTTGTACCGCTTTCCTTGCACGTGCAGCTGTTGCTTTACCGATTAAACTGTTTTTATCTCAACCCCTGAGTCTTCTCACTGCTACTCTTCCAGTTCTCTCCTTCATCCCAGAGAGGAGGGGTCAGCAAGGAGCCGTGTGGCCCTGAGCTGCTGGCTGGGGTTAAACCACGACAACCCCCCACTCAGTGCTCCTGGGGCTCTCTGGGATCAAAGATTTTTGGGCCCAGTCACCCACCCCTCTAGAAATAAAATCCACAATGAGGGGTGGTAGGTAGGCAGCCACCCTGGGCATCCTCCCTTTCCTTCCTGGTGGCTCTGCCAAATGTCTCACCTCCAAAGAGCTCTGCCAAGGTGCTGATGCTTCAGTGCCTGTGAGGGACACAGGGCCGTCTTCCACCAAGGCTGCACCTCTGGGAATGAGCACTTAGATCACAGCCCCATTTTTCACTACTTTTCCATGGAACCTGGACTACAAAAATCCTGTGTTATGCCAGTTTTGACCCTGTGTTAGAGCCTTGTTTACACAAAATTAAGATGAAATTGTTACGGACGTGTTATTCTGGCTTCCAATTAGCATACTTCATTCTATTACATCCTTTGGGAGTTGTAAAAGGATCATTATTACCAAATGAGATATACCACATCATGGCTACTATCTAGCTGTCCAAAGCAATATAAAATAATAAGATCATAACAGAAAGGAAAAACAGAAATATCTTCTAAAAATCTGAAAAGAGAAATTACACTTACTTCATGAAACATGTAGGTGGCAGTTAAATCCTTCTGCACTTATAAATTTTCAGGCCAAGACTTCTGTTAAAGTTCAAAACCCTTTGGTTTTTTGTTATGCCTTCTCCTCTTCCTCCCCTTCCTTTCTTCTCTCCATCTACGTGGTTGGGCAATGCCAAGATATCATTTTGCTCAAGTAAGTATTGAAGTTTACAATAATTTTCTAACCTAAGTTTACCAGCATTTTCCAACTTATATTTACTGCTCAGCAACCTAAAGTTTACTCAAATTTAGCCACAGATGAAATGTGACACAAAGCAAGGAAAAAATGGGACAGAAATCTCCTAATAGTTCCTGGCCCTGAGTATAACATCTATTTCTGGACTAAGAATAACCAGAGGAACTTAAAAAACCTATTCCCTGGTCAGAAAACAAAGAGGCTGTCAGAGAATGAGGAAAACCATTGATGTCTCAGCCTGATTTTTAGAGTGTCAAGTGACACCTCTGGCAGCAGCCCCGCCGCCCCCAGGCACCCCAAGCACTGTCCCCAAGCCAATGCCAGGCGTGAGCCCAAGGGGACAGCAGGGTTGGGGTGACCAGGGACTGGCAGAGCCCGCACTCCTGGCCTGCTTTTGTGCCATAGGTATCCTGCTACTGATGCTCACCAAGCCTGACAAAATCCCCTGTTTGGGGCGGCTTCCTCTTCTATTTTTTTTTTGTTCCAATTAAATGTTTCATTTTGATTTTAACTGTACAGCCAATGAAGAACAAGAAGAGAGTGAGAAAATACTGTAAGGCACTGCCTGTGGACAGTAGAGACTTCTTATACAGCTGACCATACTGTCTGTAAACCAGGCTGAGATTTCCATGTGTCTCCTTATCACAGCCATGCAGACACTTTGCCAAAGGCTACTTTAATTTCAAATACAGAACCATACACTTCCGATATCCTCATGAGAAATATTCTTGTCATAATGCATCTCTACATTTATGTTTAGCATGCCAAACTGTAGAAAACAATTATAAAAAAAAATTATGCCTGCATTTCTGCTTGAAATCTAATCTCTGCAATGGAAATGGTTCCTCAACAAGGCAAAGGGAAGGTGAATGTCTTTGATATTCTTTCCCTCCTATTTTTAGCTCTTTAAAATGTTTTTTTATGGGGTTATGGTCAGGAAGATGCAGATACAACTCAGACAACAGATACTCAGTAGCTGAAAAATGAGTATGAAATAAAATTAGGGAATTTAATAACAAATAGAACTCATATTCTGCTAATTATCTATTCCTGTTGAGAAGCCTAACGATCCCAAGCCGGGTCATAGTAACTAGGACGTACTTCTGAAACTTTTTCCAACTTGCTTTATTTATATCTACACTACCTGAATAGCAGTACATCAGGATAAACCTCAGACTCTCTGCCATGAGTGGATTAACCTTCCTAATTACTGATCAACTTTTCTTTCAGCTCATTTCTCATTCCAGTACCCAGTGATTTCCCTAATTCAGACAATATGGCCTTTAAATGTCAAATCACAAGTACACGGGAAAAAGGGCTCTTGATAAATCTGAAACCTATCCATAAAAACACTGGACAGAAAGTGGCTGACTCACTAAATTGCCCTCCTCCCCCTCAATTGCAGGCGTGGAACTATAAGAACCCATGTCCCAGACACACTTTTCAGGATAAAATGACTGAGGAAAGATAAATCAAAATGAGTCCCATCACCACATGGCTGATCATCACAGCCATTGAGGGAAAACCTGGAGGGCACCACTTACCTGAGCAGCTGTACAACCTGGAGTCATCTCTGTGGCCAGAAATGACTGAAAAGAGAAACATTTTCCTTTTCATTCAGCTTTGGTTATAGCCCAGGGATCTGATTTCTGAGTAGGAATAATTTAGTGGCTATAAATGTGTGCCCTACAAACACAACACATTTATTCTTCAAGTTTTATTTTGTGTGGACACAATTAACCTCCCGCTGGGATAGCCAAGTGGGGCATCTTCTCCAGCTGCTTACTCTTCTGAATGGATTTATATAAACTGCTATGAGAGGAAGAAGGAAAAAAAGGAACAACCCTCACACAAAACCCCCATCAACTCACAAAAAGAAATTCCCCAAACCAACAAAATCCCTCAGCATAAAGAATGCAGACAACTTGACAACTTTATCACTGTTAAACTCAATATACAATACAGGCTTTCCTTAATACTTAAAAATAAATAAATAAGTAAAGCAGCAGCACAAAGCCTATCACTTCAGCTCAACCAATAAAGCACATATTGTCCATTTTGAAAGGCTACACTGAACATTCACTACCATTACCAAAAATCATTGTCCCAGAACACTAAATTTTCAGTAGAAAAAACCATCTATGTCAGAAATGCTTTAAACTTACATCAGAGAACAGGAGCTACTACATGTTGTCAGTTATTTCTCAGACATTTCCCGAGGTTTTTGTCTGTATTCATTATGTATCAGTTTACTCAAACTTGATTGTAACATTTTTCCTTTATCAGGTTAAGTGTTCTTTTCATATTTGAGAGTATTAAGGATCTCTGAGTGGCATTTATTTTGGAACTCTGATTTCCTCTCTTGTTTTTATGAGAAAAATTTCACCAGCATTTTCTGAGACCTGTAAGGTTATTCTGACAGTTTGTGTTTTCTTTAAAATTTGTAAGGAGAGACAAGAGATGTGAAAGACACCTATTCATCTGGCTAAGCTCAACTATACAGCACTGTAAGCAAAAGATCTCACATGAGGAAAATGAAATTGCCATATAGGAACTTCCACGTGGTTAATTTAAAGCATGAGTAAAGGTGCTAAACAGGGCTTCCGCTAGGGAGAAAAAATAAAATGAAGAATAAGAAAAAAACTACCTACAGGGAAAAAAAACCTGCTTAAATAGACTCTTTGCATGCAGGGAAGCAGGAGCAGCTATGCTGTGATTTAAAAGTGCCCTAAGTAACCAGCTCCAGTAAAACTTGCCACCGGTCAGAGAAGTGTTTTGCTCAGCTCCTTTCCATATGGATAATGTGGGAGTACCCAGCCTGTGCCCTCCCAGCTCTCAGCAAGCCCCCAGTGTAAGAGGAGGCAGGAGCAGCACAGCAGGACCGTGGGGAAAGGCGCTGCACAGGGCACTGGCCCTTCCCACCCCACAGCCTTGCTCCTGCACACCCCACAGGGCAGGAATGCCGCGGCAGGAATCCACAGCTGGAAGGGCTGGGTGCCCCTGCACAGCCAATGTTAAATACGTTACTGCAAAAAATCAATACCTGGAGAGGTTAAAAGAAAGGATGGAAAATCACTGCTTAGAGCCAGTAAGACATTAAGTCCAAACTCAATTTATTTTTGAAATTAGATTTCTCAAATGCAGCAGGTTGCATTTTAGCCAGCTCTTAAACCCTGGCCTTTTCTTTCCACCTGCAGATTTTGCAGAAGCCAGCCAACAAAAGCAGCAGACTGCAAAGCAATGCTGCTACCTCAGTTTATAGGCACTAGCTCCCAATAACTCATTTATTGATCACAGAAGTGGTAAATGTCTGTCTATCCTTGAGAAGAGACAACAACACAGAAATCCTCGCAAAATGATTAATGAGATAATACAGTCACCTAGCTAAAGCTATAGGAACACTGAATATTTACATGCAGTCACAAGATGAATGGACCCTTCTTTATGAGACTCTCTTAGCTTGCCTGTAACACTGCGACCTGTGAATCCCAACTTTGATAAATTAACATCCAGATCACAATCCACAGCAAAAAGGATTTGAAACAGCAGCATGGGGCCAGGTACTGAGCATAAATCAGCCCAGTTTCTTGGGCATCAGGAGCCAGTAGGTACTAGGCAGAAATCTTGCCATTATAAATTACTCTTGAGTTAAATATAGTGTAAGACATTGCCTGACACCCACAGAGCTGTTCACACATCTGGGTAAAGCACTACTGTTGCCACTACGCAGCGCTTTACACACACCTTGCATGCATGAAATTAGAAGTCTCAGGGCAGATAAAGAAGAGAACAGAGATTTACAAAGTATGGATTTATCTTTTAGTACAGACAGCGCACTCCAGGGAATACTTCTTTTTCTATAGAAGAGTGGGGTAATTTCACAGACAGACAAAACAGACAGAAGAGACAAAAAGGCTTTTGAAGACAAAGGGCTCAGGGTTCTCCAAAAGCAGCCTGACAGTGCAGTGCAGAGGGAGGTGCTGCCTCTGCCTCGCTGCTGCCGCCTCAGGTCCGAGATACCTGCTGGAACTCCTGAAGGAGCTTCTATTTCCCATTTAAATGTTGATGAAGTAAAAAATAAAATAAGGAACTTTAAAAAAAGTAACATTACCACTAAACAACACTTTGTCCTTCACAAATGAAACCTTTCCAACATAGCCCATCACTGTACCATATGGACCTTATATATTTGTTTTGGTCTCTTTTACCTATTTCTAGGTAAAATCTATAGCCAAGCATAATTACCTCCCAGGATTTGATATTTGTACAAAGAGATGGTAGAATTTTACTTATGCTACTTTAAAATAATCATCCTTTTTTCCATTTCCTGCTTCTGAAAGGCAAAATTGCACCCAGTATGCAGTGTCACATGGTTTTCAGTAATTGCACATTTTGCTGCCTCAGCACCTCCAGTAAAAACACATTCCTGAAATCACGTTCATATATACGAGTTACAGTGCAGTGAAGGAGGAAAGTGTCTGTGTATTCAAAATTATCTTTAGAACTTTGTTGGAAAGAATACCCAGACTGTAACGCTCCTCCACACCTCTATGATTCAATAATGTAGCTGAGTCATAAATTAATTCTTAATGGTATTTTGCTAAATTGAAAAAAAGACAGTTCCATTACTACAGACAATAACCTAAATCCACTGATACAAAATTACTTCCCATTCATCTATAAAGAACTGAAAAACAACAGTTAAGCTTTAAAATGGGAATATATTTGGAAGATATCCCATTAAAACAGTAGCACTGATGGTGTTGAAAGGAATCAACCTGACAAACCTTTCCACAAGCAACCAGTAGCACCTATGTACATGGTCTTTGGAATTTTACTAATGGCAAATACCATTGCATTTTGTACTTTAAAATAGATTTGTACCAAGAGAAATAGCACTGAAGAAACTAGATTAGCATAACAGGATTTCTCCATATATATCCTTTACTGGAATTAAAAGTGAGCAGATAAAATATATGAAAGTTTGTGGTAAAGTACCACTACCATTAATCAATCTCTTCTGCACCTTTTGATGTTAGATATAAACATATTTCTTGAGGGAAACAGGGCAGAGAAGGGGAAAAAACTCTGGAGAGAGCAGCTGTATCCCTATTTGTGTGGCCTTTCCTGCCAGAAGCACAGCACTGGCTGCTGAGAGCTAGTCACTGATGGGAAACTGCCAATATTTTTGACATGTCTATGGATTTTAGAGCCAAACTTGAAATGCCTTGGGTCTGGTCAAAGGTTTTAAATTTCCAAAGATCAATTAAAATCAAATACAGTATTCTGAAAATTTAGAGGAGTCCAAAAAAATAATCTTTGCACACTTTCAAAAGCCTGAGTGCAAAGTCAGGGGATAAAAAAGGAGCCCAAGTGTCAAATTAAAAGAGCAATAACTGTGAAGTGCTTTGGAGTTACAGAGGGCACAGACTCAACTTCTGAGTCTATTCAGAAGCAGCATAATTTTTTTCAAAGCACAGTGGAAACAATTCATAACAAATGAACTTACTTTGAGATGTTTAACAAAATGTCCAATTTAATAAAGTTTTTCTTATCTTAAATATGCAACTGAGGAACTGCAATGTCTACTGCTAAGTGAAGGCACTGACAAACAAAGCGTATGAGGAATTCGGGGAAGGATGACAGTAAGCAAGGCATTTTAATATCAGTAATAACAAATAAATTAGAAAAGGGAAAAAACCCCTCCAAACACCCCAAACCAGAAAAGACAGGAACATGAGTGACCTGTACTGCAATATGGTATGCTAAGGAGAGGTCAGGGTGGAATCATCTCAGCAAGTACCAAGAATCCATGTGCCTTGCAATGTCTTGCCTAGAACAGAGCAATGAAGGCTTGGGTCTGTATTACCCTTCAGCTGAACAGGGGGACTACACTAACCACAGGATGCCAGGAGAGATCAGAAAGTGTAACATGGCACCAGGGAGGCTGCAGTTACTGTTCACAAACTAGGCAAAGATCATTTGCTCAGATGCTCCAGTATTGGTGTGAAGCAGCTCCCTGGGAGCTCACAAGCAGGAGGCAAGGCCCTGACCTGTCCTAAGGAGGGACAGGTCAATCAGAACCACACAACTAGAAATGATCACTGCAGAAGTGACCGTCAAGTAGTTACAGGCATCTCCCACAGGAGTAACAAGAAGAGAAAAAATATTAAAATAAAAACCAATCCTTTGGTGACACTCAACTTCAGGAAGGCAGATTAGATAAAAATTAGGAAACTTACTAAAAAGCAGCTAAAAATGTCATTTTAAAGATTTGAATACTGAGAGACAGCGGTGAAGACTGCTGAAGGGCAGCTTGGAGTCGCTGGGCCGGTGAAGGCTGCCCGTGGCGAGGAGCTGGAGAACAAGCAGGAAACCAGAGTAGCTGATCAGCACAGTGTGGGGCTATTAGAAGCAAGATGACAGACTTAAAAAGCTCAAATTGCATTGAAATGAGGAAAACATTAAATGGTACATCAAATGCAAAACTACACCAAGATAGGCAAAAACTCAGCCAAGCAAAAAGGAATCAAAACTAAAATGAAATCCTTCTTCATTGGAAGCACCAAAGGCTGTTTAGACACCCAACATCCAGGGCACGAAGAGCACTCAAAGGACAGGGCTGCCATGGGGGAGCTGACCCATTTCTTTTCAGTATTGTTCACTGAGGAAGAAATTGGAAAGCTACATCTGGAATTAAAGCAACTGCAGGATCAGATGTACACTAAGTAGACAAAACGAACAACAAACTCACTAGCACTAAACCCACTTCACCTGAGTAGTGAAGTGAAGTAGAAAATCTGATCTGCTGTGTAGGTAGCCACATGCTTTAATCACTCTGGTATGTACCAGAAGATGAGAGCTGTTTATATTACACATAAAAATAGGAGCTGGGATAGAATCAAGGGTATTATGATCCTAGAATCTACCAAAAAAATTAGTACAAACAGGTAGTGGTACAGGTTAGAACCAGGAGGTTTTGGCTGGGCACAACATGCATAAAAATGTGTTGCATGCTGAGAAAATAGCTGGTAGATGCTAAAAGCTTACAAAGGCTCACATTTACAGAAATACTCCTGTTATGAGTTAGCAGAGAGGTAGAAACCACATCCAGCTCAGGAAGGCCACAGAGATGAATGTAGCTGAAGGTGGGAAATAGGGACTTGCTTGCTGTGCTTTCACTCTTCCTTGAGTATCTACTTACAGACACTGTTGCCAATGGGACACTGAGAAAAATCAATCTTGTTTTGACCCATTAGGGACAAGCTTTTCTTCCAGTATTATAAGCACTGAGCTGGCAATGTACAAGTCCAAACCAGAAAGCACACCAGGCCCCCAGGATTTCCTTGGGGGATACTGATTGCTGGGTTCTCAGTGCTGTGCAGAGCCCTCATGGTCAGCGTGGGACGAGCATCAGCCAGTTGTCTTGCTAGCATCAGCCCTAAATCACAAAGGCCCTAAATCACACTGGGCTAAGTTTAGACTGAGAAGGCATAAAAGTATCACAGCACTGACATCTACACACAAATGAAGCTTCGAGTTTATTTTGTGCCATCCGCCTGTTGAAAGAACACCTGTTAAAATGGATTGGAGTCCATCAGAGAGCAGACCCCATATCCTTAGTGTACAGATAGAAATCTTGTACAGGGAAAAGAACACTGGCATTACATTTTTTAAGTAAACTTTCTTTTAAAAATGCAGAGTGTGAAAACCTTGCTACTTGTTAGAATGCAATTTGTACGCAAATAAGGAAAAGGGATATAATATCCTTAAACTAGGATTCACAATTAAAGTTAGGAACATAATTCCAATTAGAATACAAAGATCACAAGCACGAGTAAACCAATTCTCTTTATTACTAGTCTTTTCTTGTTATTTAGAAGTTTTTATTAACAGAAATGGAAACAAATAATAATTGAACACAGAATTGGCCATAAAGCACAGAAACAAACTTAAAGCAGAAGAAATCAGCTCCCTGCTCCCTGCTCCCGTGACATTAATAAGAAAAGACCCCTTCTCTCTTTCAACGGGTTTGGTCTTACACTGCCCGGACAGCTGGGAGAAGGTGCTGTGTGTTTGTTTTGGAGGGTTTCTGGGGGCATGGAAGGGATAGGGGTTGTGATCAAATTGTTCTACTTTCCTACATCAACTCCAGGCAATCGGCATATTTCGAAGGTAAAAGTTCATATTGAGAAGACTGGTTATGCCCCAAACCTTAAGCCAGACCAGCCATTTGTAGGACTAAATCACAGCTAAATCAGGTCTCATTTTATGGAAGGTTTTTGCCTTTCTCAGGCTGACATTACTGTGGTTGCGCTGAATGATCCCCACCACAAAACTTTTTCCATCTCTACACAAAATTTCTGCCAGTTCAGGATCAGGAAAGAGGTATTATTCACTGTTCTGGTGCAGAATAGAAAAAAGGTTGCTTCCTTGCCTTGAATTCTTCACTATTTACAGGAAGACGGGCCTTTTCTATTTCAAAGACATTATTAACTAAAACAATTGAACATTACACAATGATTTAATTCATGAATTACACATAATTGTATTTAAATTTCTCAGTGAAGTGCAGAGTCAAGCTCAAGGACAAAAAACAAGAACAAAATAAAAACCAGAAAGCTCAAAAGGAGAAACTATTACTTCCTCCAAACTATCGTGTTCCACTTGTGCCCTGAAGGCTTTCTCCCAGGCAGCAACACACAATGGCAGCATCACACCAGAGAAATAATCACTCGTGATTGTGGTGAAGGACTTGGTGATAAAGAGTCCTCTAAAGCTTTTAATTGTCAAAGTTGGTCTTTCCCCATCAGCAAAGAACTTGGAGTTACCTCTGCTTCATGTCTTTACCTTTCATTTCAAACAAGGCAGGAGCAGAAACAATGAGTGCAGGTTCACACGCAAGGGAAGTGTCAAAGTGCAGAGACTAAAGAAAACACTGCACCCAAAGGAAGAAGTAGTTATGTAGAATTTAAAGCGAGTTAGATTTTGTAAGAAGAGGCAAAAAAAAAAGCAAAGGAAGAGGAATACATTGCTGCTATAGAACAGTGACTGGGATTGTTTTTAAAGCAGTAACAAATAAAAAACCTAGTAACAAAAAACCCCTTTAGAAATCACCTACTTCCAGAATTAGTCCAGTTGATGCTATAAATCACAAAATAAATACATATGCATACACACACAGATATAAAGACAAACATATATACAAGGTAAACTTGGAAGATCTTCTCAAAATTATCTTGATCAAAATAAGATACATTACGTCCTGCAAGAAGGCAGGAGATGCAGCAACAGGCACAAATACTTCTTTCAATTTCAAAAACTCCTGTTATAATTAATTTTAAAAAGAAATTATTTACTTTTCTAGAAGCATCAACAGCAAATCCTTTGTGATGCCGAAGAGAACATTCAGGGATCTCCGGACACCTCACAAGAAGGCACAGTTGATCAAGCCCTTGCCACAGGCAGTAAAGCAGGCTGTCATTTAATGGGCAAGGGGGCTGACAGAGAAGAGGGCACAGGGCAGCCTTTCTGTGTGAGCCCCTAAATGACTTCCCAAGGGGACTCCCCCAGCCTGGCAGCAGCTGCTCAGCACCTCTGTGGGGCCCAGGTGCACGGGGCGGTCCCAGAGCAGCCAGGGCAGCCTGGGCTGGAGTGACCTCTTCAAGGGTCCACAGATCTGGCCCCAGGGGCTGCTTCAGGCACAAGACACATCTTGCTACGCTGTTAGGAATAGAACTTAAATACATCTCAGATACTCTAATGGTTTTACTGGCTGTCTTACCAAATGCACTGATGGCCATGAAGTTCTATGGGGGACTTTTTTCTTTTTGTATAATGGGAATGAATAAAAACCCGGTCTTTATATCAGGAGTTCTATTAATACAGAGATTGACGGGGTGGCCCTACAGAGAAGTGATATTAGGACTATCCTAATTACATAGAGAACTAAATAAGTAAAGAAAATATTTTGGGGTACAATCTAGAAAGAGCAAAGCCCACATAAAGTACATTACTATCTACAGGCACCTGTGCTAAGTAGCTATATATATTGATCCCATAAAAAGGATCAGAACATTGTTTCGCTTCTCAGGAACAGCAGGTTTAAAACTGCCCTACCAAATGTGGTAGATGATTGATGAACTGTTTACTGCTTTCTTAACTCCCAGCTTCATATCCACAAAGCTGATTTTTAATACAGTCCTGCATAAACAAAAATGAACTCTAAATTAACATTAATAGCTTTTTAAAGTGCTTTAGAGAAGCCATTTTGGTGAACTGCTTTGCAGCTGCTAGAAGTAGTGTCAAAAAATGTTACTTGTTTTATTTTTTTCTGTAGCTAGAACACTTAGTTCTAGAAACATAATTTTGAAGACTACTTGTACTCTATGTGACCTTGTCTTTGAGGCTTTACTGGCAGATAATTTTATGCCACCTAGCTAAGTCTTATTATATCATAATTATGCTGTCACATAGGATCTCAAATGAAATTAATGAAATACTATCAACCCAAGGCAAGAGCTATGAGAACCAGCAGAACTTTCCCTGTGATCATTTGCTTTTACTATTATTTAGTTCTATCACTTAAACTCCTATATCAGGTATCTAAAGAAACAAATAAAATCAGGGAAATGAAGTTCAATGTACAAATGTTTTGATTAAATGCTGTCTTTGGTTTCAGATCTTTCACAGCAAGTTCATCAAAGTCCTCTGTAGTCAAGAAAGAAATAAATTGAAACCAGAGAAGATAAAAAATAGAGAAGATAAATTAGGAGGGGAACGGATGAAAGCACAGTTCTATCTGCCTGATTGGTCTCAGACAAACAGGAGAAAGAAATAACTCAAATACAATGAAGTTCTTCCTGAAACCTTGCATAAATAAAAGCTGTTAAATGTAATTATCTGGAGAAACATGAGCACACCAAATTCTGATAGTTTGATTTGCTTGCTAGCAAGAGGAAGATCCAGAAACTGCAAAGCCTGGATGATGTTTTCAGGACTCTGTTTCCCTGAGTCAGAGACGTTATTAGGAGATGATTTGTGTCCTTTGAGTCTTCCCACTGTTCTGCACTCAGAGACCCAAGTCTCAGTAGAAGTACTAACACCCCACCAAGTTTGCCTCACTGAGAAGCACCTACTGTATCTTCCTTTACTATTGTAAAAAAGATGTAAATAATCTGAGCAGCAACAGCAATGAAAACCTTCCATGGAAACAAAATGGAATCTCTGCTGTGTGCGCTGATAGTTTTGAGCAAAGGGAAGAATTCAAACTTTTCCATCACACATCACCACTGGATTCACTTAAGACTCACTAAGCACATCCACTCAGGGATAAAGCATTAAAAGTGGCTCAAACCCCGGTCTCTCAAGATGGAATCACTCCATCAAGCCACTACTGGCTGCCAGTGGGTGGCAGCTCTCCACATGACCCACTTTTGCTGCTCATCAAGCCCATGCCTGATGGCTCAGTCTCTCGGACGCCGGAGGAGAGGCAAGCAGAGAGCACAGATTTCTCTGTGCAAGGATTCAAATACACCCTCAGGTTCAGGCTCAGCTCAGCCAAGTTCCTTATGTGCAAATGCAGGACTCCCACCATCGCAGCAGATGCAGCACATTGCCCAGTCATGACATGCAACAGAGAAACTCCACAGCTGCCCCCAGTCACACCAGGATTCCATCTATCTGGGATAACAGTAACAACAGAGCTGAAAGAAAAGGTAGAAAAGCCATCAAGCTATTGTAGCCTTACTTGAGACTAAGGAGCTGCTAAGTCTCAGCAATTCAAGCCACTTCCCTTCATAATGTAGCATTCAGCATCTCAGGATCATTAGGTGATAAAGAAATAATTCCCTTTAAGTGCACAGCCTGAAAATTACTTGCAGAATAGCCTAAAAACATTTCCTGAAGGAAGTGTTTGTAAACTGTACCCTGTGCAAATGTCGGTAAATGTTTTAGCAAATGACTATTCCAGGAAATGTAATTGTTCTCTAAAGAGTTGCTTAATTTTAAGATTAAATTAAAGCCACTGAAGTGTAAAATGCAGGAACTGTAAATTTAGTTCAAGTGCTGTAGCTCCATAGCATCTTCCCCATGGAAGAGATGCACAAACAGCCACAGCGGCTCCACCTTCCCAAAGAAGAGAAAAGGAATAGCCCTATTGAGGGGGAGGAAATCATCAAGGCCACCAGAGCATCTCTCAAGGTCACCAGCCTCCCTCTGCTACAGATCAAAAGCCTACCCTAGGCCTCTCCAGTTGTACCAGATACTAAACACTACTGGATCTTTGCTTTGAGAAGAACTGATTTTCAACCTAGGCTTTCCAAACACGCGCTGTATCTGTCCATGACATAATTTCAACCAGTCACATTCGACCAATTCAGTAGCTGTCTACATGGAAACATACAACTGACCTTAACCACATCTGATGATGCTGGCTTGCAAAACCTGTTTGATTTTGGACATCGCCTCTTACAGTGTGTCAGGCATCACTGTTTCTGCATCAGTTTTATAAACCTCAAACAGGAATGCACTGTATTTTGTTCTTTAAAATGCTTCAAACACTTTCAGAGTAGAACACCAATAATTTCTATATATCTTTTGGATACTTTCTGAACATTTATTGCATTCTGTTTCTGTGTGAAATATGTATTTCCAGACCATCCTAAGATTTGTTCTGTAAGTTCAGGGGGAAAAAAAGGTTGCAGTGCAAGCTTCACTGTAGAAATCTTGATTTTAAAAATGTTATTTAGGAATATTCTTATCACCCCCTAGAGAAATCTCTCCAGCTTAGTCATCAAGTGTTCTCCAAGGAGCTGGGAGGGGACACAGCCAGGACAGCTGACCCCAAGTGACCCAAGGGATGTCCCAGACCATGTGCGGCCATGCTCAGCACACAGAGCTGGGGGAAGAAGAAGGAAGTGGGGACATTTGGACACCTGCCTGTAGGATCTGCCTCGGTTTGGACGGTCGGGACGGATGGAGATGAGAGATCTCTGAAGTCAGGTCTTAGAGCATGAGGTTTATTGCTCAGGGCTTGGGTACAGGGGACCTGCTTGGGGCTGCCAGCCGCTGCTAGAGGCAGGCCAGAAAAGCGGGAAGCAATAGAGAGAGAGAGAGTAAAGAAGAAGCACAAGAGCCCATGTGTCAGAGGTGTAAGAGCGCGAGGTTCTCGTTTACAATACAATAAATCTTCTTCTGTGTTGAATATTCTAATTTTCATCAACCAATCTAGTACAAGATACAAATCCTATAGCATTTTAGGATTGTACATACAGCCTATAAGAATCATTGCATTGCCATACTGCGTTATATTTTAAACCCTAAAAACTACTCTTTGGACCCCTTCTGCCAAGCTAGCAGGGTCTGCTTTGACCCTTGGACCTGTCTGCTAGCAGAAGGTATTGTTCAATCAAAGGGGATTACCTTCAGTTGGCCATACCATTGTTTTCCAGTTGTTCAGTAACTAAGGCCTGGTATCTCAAAGTATGCTTTCATTTCAATGTCACTTATAGTTTCCATATTCTCAGCATCTTTTGCCAGGCAATCATACTTACAAGGCTTTCCTGTTTCATCTGCCCCAACACCTGCCTGTCCACGGGAAGTAGGGGATGAAGTCCTTGTTCGGTGTTCCTTGTGTGTGCAGCTGTTGCTTCACCTATTAAACTGTCTTCATCTCAACCCCTGAGTTTCTCACTGTTGTGCCTCCAATTCTGTCCCCATCCCTCTGAGGGGGAATGAATGAGCAGCCACGTGGGGCTGATCTGCTGGCTGGGCTGAAACCAGGACTAGGAGTAAGTATTTTTACACCTAAAGATATTAGTTTAGAAAACATAGGCAGCTAATATTTACTGATGTGAACTGCCATTATCCTAGCAGTTTGCATGAAGATGACACATTCATTTCTGCTACACCTGTTGCTCCTAAGATGTAAGTATAAATACATAACATGAC
This sequence comes from Eulacestoma nigropectus, assembly GCA_013397775.1. Classification (NCBI taxonomy): domain Eukaryota; kingdom Metazoa; phylum Chordata; class Aves; order Passeriformes; genus Eulacestoma; species Eulacestoma nigropectus. The sequence continues at coordinate 1,755,360 of VZTE01002686.1, forward strand.
AGGAAGACTATGTTTTCTATACTGCAAGGTTTTCTTCTGTATTTTGAAGATACAGTTCATTTTATTTGTTGAATCTAATGAGATCTGGAAAATGTAGTGAGAAGTGAAAGTTTACTTGTGTAGTTGCTAGGCAACAGGCTCATACATAAGCTGACTGATCATTTCATATAGGACGTTGCCTATCAGCAAATTACCTAGCTGATGGTAAAAGCCCTCCTGGTTTCCTCTTCCAGTTTTGCAACTAAAATTATTAAACAATATTTAGAATACCTGAGACATTCCAAAGATTTTGTTATTTCTGCTCTAAATATTTAAAAGAATCTGACAGCTTTCCCAAGCAGCAGCATCCATTTCAGCCTGCAGGGCACATTCCCAGGCATCACTTAACAACAGAGCTCCTCTGAAGCCACTGATCTGGATTAAATGGACACTCCCAGGTAACTCCTGAGGAAATAATATAATAAACATTGCCTGGCCTCCAAAGCAGTGATTCACCCTTAGGGCACAGCTGTCTCTACAATAGCTAAGGCAAAGATTTTGTTTTCAAACCTAAGACCTTTCACAATGCTAGGACTGTCAGCAGTGTGCAAGGCTTGCATTCAGCCACATGGTCACCCCTAGCAGCATAAAGCTCCTCTAACTTCAGAGACATAATCAAGAGGGATAGTTAAAATGCTGTGCTGGATCAGGGATAAAGACACTCAGTCATGGAAAGCCAGGGTCTGATTAGTTTGCTTTACTCACCTGCACAAGAAGAACCAACTGAAGAATATGGACCTAAGTTAGTTTTGTCCAAGTCACCAGATGGTCCTTCTCTAAGCCACTGTACCTCATATAAAACGCCATATGAAACTTTCTCTGGATCTTTAATGCCCTAACTTCACCACCCCAACCCTAATGCAACACATTTTTATGCGTGTTGTGCCCAGCCAAAACCTCCTGGTTCTAACCTGTACCACTACCTGTTTGTACTAATTTTTTTGGTAGATTCTAGGATCATAATACCCTTGATTCTATCCCAGCTCCTATTTTTATGTGTAATATAAACAGCTCTCATCTTCTGGTACATACCAGAGTGATTAAAGCATGTGGCACGGAGGGTAGGCTTCCAGTTGGGTGTGTGCAGCTGCATTCTCACGGTGACAGTGGTAGCGCTCCTTTGCATTTATGAGAACATAATGTTGGGATAACATTAATTAGTAAATTTAACTTCCCAGAATATTTTGAAGTTGCAGGCATTTTCACACTGCTTTAAGGCAACTACAAATAAGCAGCCATATAACATCAAATCAGTCTTATTTTTCTTCCTGGAAGGAGTTCTCAGTTTTGTGGCACCAGGCCAGAAGTACCCCTCTCCTCCCCGCTCCTCAATGTTATCCCAACATTATGTTCTCATAAATGCAAAGGAGCGCTACCACTGTCACCGTGAGAATGCAGCTGCATGCACCCAACTGGAAGCCTACCCTCTGTGCAGTTCGGGTGCAACCCCATCTGCATCCACTGCTAATTAATGTTTCCAGTGGTGATTTGGACAATACAGGCATTTGGTGGAAGAGATCACATAGAACAGGGTTGCAGATATCTGGAATAGAGTAATAAAGGGGGTGAAAAGCTTTCAAGAAAAAATAAAATATGAAAACAGAAAAGAGCTAAACAAAAGGCTTGGCATGGATTAATTCAATAAATTTCTTTCCACATTTAGTCAGTATTTTCACACAGAAATGGAGCCTCATTTCATTTCTAGATGCAAATTTGGCTCTCCTAGGCAAGAGTTCAAAGTCTATATCTAAATTTTGCAGCTAGTATCAATTGCTTTGGGAAGCTGGGAAAAGGATAACTAACATGAGATTGGAACCAATATTCTGTAGCCCTCTTCTGGTTGAAATCCTTCCATGACTTAAAAAACCCAGTCTTCTCCAAATAGTCTAATTTTGCAAGCATAATTGCATTCTTTGTTGATACTAATTACCCATTTCTGATTCCCAAGATAATTTCTTTTCTTCATAAACTGCAATAGAAGAGACTACATAAAAGCAATAGAATGTGCACAGTTTGCCCACCAGAAAAGCTATAAATATCAGACTACTCACTGCAATATTACTGCTGTGCTGCTGTGATTGGAGAGTAAAAGAGAGCTTTCTTTGTTTTTTTAAAGAAACGGTAAATAAATCCACACCAAATGATCTTCTTCCATTTCACCCTATTAAAGGACAGCTGGGTATTTTTTTTCGGCTTACTTTTAACTTTTTTGTTCTCCTACACACCATTTTGTCCTTCATCAGCTTGTGCTAGATTTCTGCACTCCTAATTTCTTGGAGCAAAGTCAACAGTGCGACACAAGACTCACCTTTTCTCTCATTATATAATGAAAAGACATTATGAGTCCTTTCTCTTTCAGCTGTAAGTAGCTGCAGGTAATAAGTGAGTCACCAGTGCAATACCATTATGTCAAACAAATGATATCTGGCCACACTGCACTGTAAATTGTTGATCTTTTTCTACAATATTAAATCTAGAAGCTTCACTCAAACTACTATTCATGTACTTGAAGCAGATAAAGACATTGCACAGTACTACACAGTAATGCTAAATCATTCCAAAAAAGTTTACCCACTAATGCCCACTGCTGTAAATATTCCCGCTGAGATAATCAGGTGATAACAAGGAACTGGCAAAACAACACAGCTAGGTCCTAATAGTGTTTTCCACACCAGCTATCACAATTAAACAACCACCTAGTAAAACAACATTTGAATACTTACTTAGGCACAGAAAATACAGAGTATTGCAAAGCATTGGGTGCCATGATCATCATCCAGTTTTTAGAGGGCTTTTATTGGAAGTGCTGCACTGGAAAAGGAAACCTAATTGCTTAGGATATAGGGCTCACTTGTCAGCATGCAAGATGGACTGGAAGAACTATAGGAATATAAGAAGTCACTTTTCTTGCTATAAATTAAGAGTTAAAAGTTTAGGACAAAATCTTAGCTTGAGTACAGCAACAGCAGGAAAAATAAATCGCATCTTAGTAAAAACTCTGTGCTTTCGTATTCAGGTCAAATCACTTCTAGAGAACACACTTTCCTTTTATCCATGAAAATGAACACACAAATAGAGGGCAGCACACACAATCCCCCCAACATCACTCAGGTTTTACATCCGGTGACTCATTTCAAGGCCACTGAAAAGACCCACAGAAAAATGTGACTGTCATGAAGGCTTGCAGGGGTTGTAGAGCCAAGGGATTTATGCAGGTGCCAGCAGGTGAGTGGTGCAGACGTCCCTCCAAATCGCAGCCTCAGGAAGGGAGGATCAGGGATCTGACAGGGGAGCACAGGTTTGCTCCAAATTCAATTTGCCCATTTTCACAGTCTGTATCAGCAAAGATAAAAGGTTAATCATGCTACTATATTTACTCCAAAATCTTTGTGTGTCATTTATTTGCTGCCTGCATTATTTACACTGGCTTAGCAGCTCCAGAACATTTCCACTGCCTAAGAGGCATACAGAGCAGTACAACCATGTTCATTAATTCTCTCCAAAATCCCACTCAGACCATGCTTTGTGTTCCTGTGTAAAGCATACAAATGAGGCTGGAGACTGGAAAAAGCAAATACAGAAGTCCGAAAGGGAGCCAAAAGCATCCTCTGCAACCCAAATTATTATGTGTTTAATATGAGTAAATCAGGTGCAACCCAGAGTCCACTTTGTAGAGAGGAAAGGGGGAACAAAAATCCCCAGGAATTTCGAGCTCAGATGTATAAAATAACTGAAGATTTTTTCATGCACTTATCTCTACATTTTCCTCTAACTTCCAAGGACTGGTAGTTACTTCAATGTAGGTGGTTTGACTTCAAAACTTTTTCCCAAAAACGATTATATACTGCTACTTTATTGTATTTAAATCCCTACGAATTGAGTTAGGAACATCTCCATAAAATTACAGCATTAAATTTTTATACTTCATATTTTAAGAAAATAAAGACAGCAGGTCCTAAGATCACTTGACTGTGACAAATTGTCTCTTTCTACTCACTTGAAATTGGCCTGTGAGACTTAGCAAATCCCCAGCTTTGTTACTGCTAGAGGAATTTATTTAAAACTGCACACTGTCATTATATACTTACAGAGAGGTATATTTTAAGATTATGCAAGTGCTTGATAGATAATTGGTTCTGTCTTTTTGCAGCATCTTAAGTTTTCTGAGAAAACAGAAAGATTAAAACTGCACAAAAAATGTGAGTAATCTTTAGAAAACAACATTAGAAGGACTAAATACAAATTCTAATTAAATCAATGCGACCTTCTTAAAACTGTCAATCAAAATTAATTTTCCACAAAACACAACAGGAATGGCTTTTCTGAAATATCACCAGTGCCTATGTGTTTGTGGGGCTTGCAATACAGCACTGTGGACCTCTGCCAGTAAAGAGACCAATCCCAAATTTGGGATGTCACGACAACAGGTCCCCAACTCTCAGAAAACAACTACAAAACCACAGCAGGACTAGCATGAGGCTTCCACAAGGTATTACTGCCCTTGAGCCCAAGAGAATGGCAAGTGAGCACTCCCACAGCCGGCTGCCCTGGCAGCACTGAGGCTCCTACTGAGAAGTGGCACCTTTCAGTTCCATGGCACGGACACGTTCCGCAGGGACAGCACTACTGTGTGGCCTAAAGCAAGGCACCAGATCAGACCTCTTGATCTCCTACAGCTACAGTACACCTGGGGAACTCCCCACCCGCCTGCTCAGCAGAAATGGGACTCTCAGATTTTCAAGTCAAGCACAAAAGCCTTGGAGCACTGGCCTGCTTTAGAGAACTTACCTCCTTCATGCCTTGTACAACTCCTGCAAAAGCGAAACCCTCACCTCACAACAAGCCTTTAAAAGCAAGGAATAAGTGTCCCTTCTTCCTACACAGCTCATCATTCATGCAGGCAGGTGGCTGCTGTGTGGGGATAGGGAGGTGTGTGCCAAAACCACGCCGGAAGATCAGCTGGTAAACTCCGGGTGGGTTTTTCTGAGTGTGCTATTTACGTGCAGCTTCCTACAGAGCTGGGAAAAAACCTCATTTCACAGAGTCCATCTCCACAAAGACACAGATATGCTCTTATCTCCTGCTGAAACTTCCCCAAAATATACGTATTTATAGCTTTGATTTGTCTTAAAAGTATCGACTGTGCAAGTAGGCATGCTGACACTCTGTTAAAAAGGAAAAAGTTTAAAATCTTGCGAAATAACGTAAGATTTGGAGGAGTGTAAAACATGTCTGTCCGAAAACTATTTTTGTCCAGAAAAAATTTTTCATCAAAAAAAATCTGTATCAAAAATTATAGTGATTGGATAATGTAATAAGAATACTTTTGTCAAAGGAACTCAATCTTTTTTTTTTCTTTTAGGAGTACAAATGATTTACAAAGATAGTTTTGAACAGAGACCTTTAAAACTTTCTCATTTCAAGAAATGCTACCAGGGTTAAGCTCAAGTTTCCAAGAGTCGATTTTACTGCACAGAAAGGACTACTTGACTGTAAGGAAAAAACACTCTCAAATACCTCACAGGAAGTAGAATATCCTTACAATCCATAAATGGACTCTGTAAGGATTTAGCAAGACTGTAACATACCTAGATTGTGAAATACAGCAATCAAGATAGATGAAAAAGAAATTCTGGCACATTTAATACTCCTTATGTTATAGATTACAGTTACATTACAACTGGGCTCCAAAGGGCACGTCAGAAGGTTTGTGCACTCTAAAAATTCAGTGGAAAACAGTTTGCTTGGTGGTCATAGTACTTTTCATTAAAGCTTCCCAAGAGCTTCCATGTTTTGGAACAGCCACGTAAACTTGATAGATGTGCATTACTTCTGCCTTACCCTGGGCATCCAACTCGCCCTGGAGGGCAAGCAGGCCCTTTCAGCTCCTGCCCCACCCACTCTCCTGTCCTCACGTGTTGCACACACCAGCCTGGGAACAGCCTCAGCAGAAAGCAGTCATTAAAGGCAGTACAGAGATGGTGCTTGTCACAGGGAAGTCTACCATCTCTAAAACCCCAGAACTCACAGGCTGATAGAGAAGATCTGGAGACCTTAGCAGCACAGAGCTTTCAAAGACAAGTACTGAGCCCTAGAATTAATAACTGCAATTAATTATAATATTGTGTCCCAGAAATGTTTAAATAACTAACTACTATAATTAAACACTTATTAAGTATTTGGTTCTTGACTTTAGCCATTATCAGCATACAGTAAAATGACATCCCTAATCAGCACTACAGAGGAATACTGACCCGCACAGGAACATGGGCCTGTAGTTTCTTTTTCCTGTATTTGACAGACAGCAGAGTAAATAGTCATTTTCCATGGCACTTCAGCTGCAACAACAATCTATGTGAAAAAACAGTGTAATGGAGTCTTCTTTATGCCAAGAGAGTGCAAACCCAAAGTAACCAGGTTGCTGCGATGTGACAGAAGCTGGCACGTTTGCTCAGCAATGTATGGAAAGTGCTTACTAGCCCAGGCGGTGCTGCTGCACAGAAACCTTCCTGCAACCCAGTGCAAAGGAGCTTTTGTGAGAAGGATACCCAGAACAAACAGCAAGTGACACCTGCTGGAGCCGAGATGCCCCTGTGTACCTTCCCACCTGCCTCCCTGAGAAATGCTGAGTTTTTTCTGCCGAGTTTCCAAGACATCTGACGCCAAGTAGACGGTGAGTTACCACATGATTAAAACAATACCTGTCAAGAGTAAAAAGTAACAGAGACATATTGAATTTTGTAAAAAACACCCCAACAGATTTTCAAAGCTACTGTGTTCAGCAGTATATTGGTACACACAAACGTGCTTTTCTGGGTGCTACCAAACTGCCAGTCTCCCGTACTGATTTCATGAAGTTTTACTCTTCTGTATCACCACCACCATCTCTATTACATCCTCCTGAACATACTAAGATGCCACTGACCTTCGTTATCACTATGAGGGTTCTAAACACCATTTGTGAGCAATGAGTGTTGAATGATTGATACCCCCCAGCTACAGCAACTGGCAATGGTTCAAGTCAGACCAGAAGTTCAGAATCACCTACTGACAGCTAGGATGTTTTTTGCTAGTTTGCATACACATCTTTTTCCAATAGGAACAGCTGGAATCTCACCAGTTGCCAAGTAATATTGCTCAGTTCCCACTGTGAAGGCAAAACTGCAATTACAAGTGTTTGTTAACCTTTTTACCACTCCTCCCTCTAACACAGAGCTGGGCTAGTTAGTTGTGATAACTTTTGCTTTGCTATTATTCCTGTTTGATATCTGCAGCACGTTTCACATGTTACAAATCAATGACAGTTTACTAGGAGTAGGTGTGAATTACTTCTTCATTCACACTTACCACTTAATACTCCTGGTGCAAAAGTCCATTTAAAAGGTCTCCTTTTTTAAAGGAAGCCAATCACCTCCAACATGGTAACATTTTCAACAATTCCCTCACTCATCACCTCAGATGTTTTCTACGGTCAGTACATTTCCAAGCAAGCGAGTAATGAGTCATAAGCAATTTATTAATCTTTCTTATCAAAGTAACACTGAAGAGTCTAGTATCATTACATTTGATTTGATAGAAGTGTCTTAAATTTCTGATCCATTTAATAAAAGGGATCATAGTTTCTGATGTTGCCCAGACAGTTTTCCTAGTTAATACAACTATTTATGTCAGACTGTTTTATTTTATTTTATGTCTTGTTTTTAAACAGTTTTAATTCCCTTCTTATTTCTGTTGCCTCCCCAGCTCACAGGAAAAGCAGACCTGACATCTTCCTCCGTGATTAACCTCTGTCAAGTTCTAAACACAATACACTTCTACAAAAAACACTAAGCCATTCAAAGACAAAGTACTATAAAACAAACAAAAAGGCATTCACTGAAGAGAACGTATTAAGGAAATTCTCATGGAGCCAGTTTGTGTCAAGTAAATAGAGAGATTTGTCTTAGAGTTACTGTTTCTGTTGCTCTGCAGCAAGATTTCCAAGAACTAGCATTTGCCAAGTGGATGTATTCCCTTTTCAAATCCTGTGCCAAGTGCCTTAAATTAGCATCAATTATAATCCCTTTACAACAAACAGCGAGTGGGACAAAAGCAAAGGAGCACCCACACAGTGCCCCTCCCCACACTCCTATTCCCTATCATCATTTGTGGATCCAAACACACTCCCAAAAGCCATTAATGCTATGGATACATCCACCTGGAGACAAGAAGAGAGCCTGCAGTGACAAGGAAGGAGCAGGGCTGTCACGGCCGTAGTGTGAAGTGGGAGCAGGTGGAAATCATGGTCTGGCTTACGAAACACCTGCTGCACCATGAGGCAAGGTGTTGGCACTACAGCAACTGGACAGATTGGCTGAGAATACTGCTGTAAAATGTTTAGAGAAAATTAGAAGTAACGTGATAGAGATGTAGCAGAGCCTTGTCCACATACCTTCAAAACCACTAAATTAAATTTCATTCCAGGAAAACTAATACTGAAAATTAGCATTAGAGGTAGTAAATACTATTGCCAGCAAAAACAAAAAAAAAGAGAATCAGAACTGTTGCATCTTTTTGTTTGTTTTCATTTAAATGAGAAAATAGAATTTTCAAAGTCTTTAAATCCGAAATCACTCAGTTCATCCTCCCTCCCAAAATCAACTACTCACACAGCACTGCCCTTCCTCCAGCCAGCCCTCAAACCCAGACCAACTGCTCCCGTATTTGTATTAGCAGTACCCTAAGCTCAGATAGGAAGCTTTAATGCAGCAGATAAACCCTGTGATGGGTCTCCTATCACACTAAAACAAGTGTTCGATTCCATGCATGCAGTGCTGGCAAGCAGGAGAAAGCAAAGGGAACAGCAATCACCAGGAAACCCTTGGAATATTTCTGTTATCATGCTGTCTGTAACCCTTTAGTTACTGCGTGACCACATGGGTATGCAGAGAATTCTGTGCAGTAATTCTTCCACCTCCACGGAAGGAAAGCACAGGAAAAACACCTTTCCCACAAAGTGCAGGCTGTGCAGATAATGGCTCAGGCTGTATCTCTGGGCTCATCAGGTATCCCATGAAGAGGAATATCTTGCCAGACTGATGTGACATCTAAACCTACACACAGAACATGATTTTCAAGTTATGAATCTGGTACTTTCAAGAGCATGAATAATTTCAAAAGCATGATAATAAAAGTGGGCTGAGGAAGCAGTGTCTATTCCTTCCATGGATTTCGTACCATGAAAGAAATTTAAATACATTAAAAATACATTCATTACTGAGAGAGAGATAATGAGCTGATCAACAGCATGAAAATAAGATATTGCAGCAGAAATATTCTCCATGCAGGAAGAAAAAAATGAGAAGAAAACCCTCAGCAGAGTATAATGAATGTATCAATCAATACAATAAGAGATTAACAGTGGGAGGGGAAAAAAACCGAAATTTGGGACTCCAGCAGAAATAAAAATGTCCATAATGATAAACACTTTGGATACTTACTGTCCCTAATATTTCCACATTTATGTGTTTAGGCAGAATGCCATGCAAGAAAAGCATAATTCAGCACCAAGATCTACACATAAGGAGGGGATTTAAAAAACAAACCAGACAGACACAGTCAGGATGCCATGAAAACAAAAGCACTGCTGGTGGGAAGAAATCTTTAAAAGTTGTCTTTATGAAAAACAAAAATAACCCCTCCCCTCAAAACCCAAACCATGCTGTTTCTGTTGACACTGCAACAGCAACATTTCAATTATTCACAGAGGGAACCAGACTACCAGGATAAGGCTGAACTGCAGTCAGCATCAGAAATTTAGTCTCATTCCATGAGGATATATCAAAGTGATGTTATTACACATTGTATGTTCTATATATCCTCATTCTTCATTTAAAAAAAATACTTAAGGGTGCTACTAGAAGCAAGCACTGATCATTAAGTGAATCTATTTGGAATTTCCAGCCAAAATTCTCAATGCACCAGCTGGAAACTTATGAACTCCTTTAAATACCTAGCAGGGTGTTGTCTCCATGAGCCTGCCTGTAACCTAGTTTCCATGATGGGCAATTTCGTGCCACTCAGTCTTCTGAGGGTATCCACTGTAGGAAAAAATCACAATTCTTAAGAAGATTTACTCATCTGACCTTGCAGTTGTGTTTTACTTTAGCCACTGAAAAGTATCAAACCCAACCATTTAGAGTACCAAAGAAACAGCTGCAGAATTAAAATTCTAATTATTCCATGCTAATTTCTCTGTGGATCACCATGTGCAAACACAGTTCATACAAAATAAAGCTCTTCTCCAAACTGTATTGCAACTTTAAAAGGACGTAAATCTTGATTTTTCAAAAAATAGGAACAGCAAACATAAGCACGGCCAGATTGAATATTTTTTTCAACATTTTATGAATAACTTTAGGCATAATTTACCCATCTATTATTTAACAACACAAAGGGACACTTGAGAATTCCTTAGAGTAGATACAGACTCAGTTCTGGTCAGGCAATGTTCAGATGTTTATTTAAATGCTGCTGCATCTCACGAGGAAAATCAGAAATTTTTAGGGGTCACTGTATGACTAAATTAGATTTGACAAATTCTTCCCTCACACTCCTATTTCCTACAATTAATGACAATTCTGATAAAAAGTGTTGTGGCTTTATTGCGAAAAATAATTTCAATTTCAGTTGAAGCAAGGTGCATTACTAACCTAGCAAAACTAATTAATTTTGCTCCAAGCATTCTTTACAGATGCCTATTTTGAGCAATTTTCAGCTTAATGAACCAGCTTCGAGCAGGGGAAATGCAGCATTAATGAAAGGAAAACAACTTGCTTTTTGGTTTGTTTTGACAAGCTTCTGTTTTGGCCTTAAGATGGGTTATCTGAAGCTAATTCAGTTGTGGTGGCTGTGTGCCTCTTGAGCTGTGAAGGATGCTGCTACGAGTGCCTACTTGGTTTCTCTCCTTCCCCCTACAGGAAAGAGAAACCAACCAGTTCAGTTACCTCACAGCCTGTAAGACCATCTAATACATAACTGTATGCATCAGCCCTACAGACTGGTGGAATTGGGGAATGCAAATGGAGCATGTGGGAAAAGATGCAAAAAGAAAGGGTAGCAACCATGCCTCTTCAAGTATCCTCATGTCAGTTGAACAGCATCTTCTCTCTCAAAGCCTCCTCCACTGAAGAAAACAGTACAAAAAATCTGCTCGAGATGCTACCAAGATCTACCTTCACACTGAAATCTCACAGCCACTCCTACCATTGTCCTCCTAAGAGCACGACAGCTTTGGATCAAGTCAAACCAAGTGAACTCCTACCAATATAGGCCAAATCTCACAGCCACTCCTACCATTGTCCTCCTAAGAGCACGACAGCTTTGGATCAAGTCAAACCAAGTGAACTCCTACCAATATAGGCCAAGTCTTCCCTGAGTCCTGTAAGAAACATTTGAAACTCTAACAGAAGGAGATCAACCTACTCATGGTCTGGACTGTGATCGTCCATTTGAGTATGAGGATACTGATACTCCCAGATACTCCTCATAGGCATTGCTGGGCACTGGATGACATCTTGTGATACTCATAAAGTCTGAAAAATAAAGGACTTTGAGATAACCTCTTTGGTATATCTCAGTGGTAGCACGAGAGTTTACAGTAATAAGTGCCATACAGACTCCATCTTCTATGTAGAAATCCAGAGGGTTCTGTCTAGTAATGCAAGGGGCTTAACTTCTACTGCAAATGCTTCAGACATCAGGAGACCTGCAGGATCAAAGCTTTAACATCAATCTCTGTGCTCAAGAGAAATCTTCATCTCAAAAAGAAATCCTCAGTTTATTCAGGTTGAAGTAATTGTAACAAGGAAATAGAGGTCTATAACATACTAAAGTAAAAATACACAGAAGACTTTCACCCTCTACAGAGCACTTTCAAAAAGAATTTATTACTGATGCTCAAGAAAAGTACTTGCAATCTGATGAAAATGAAAGTATGCAAACCCTTTATAGCTTTCAATATCCTTGCAGTGGTAGAGTCAATACCAGTGGGTTTAGTGTTTAGAGGTATTGCTGGCTAAAACCACACAACAGGTTTATGTAATAAAGAGTTAGAGCCACAGACCAGACCAATCACCTCTCCTCTAAGGACAGAGACAGAAGCGGGCTTTGCCACCTCAGCAAGCACGCTGCAGTGATACAGAGACACACTGTGAAATAGAAAGGTCAAGACTCAGCCTTGACCTTTGACTCCACAGCAACTCCTTGGTTATTCTCCCCTTTCCAGTAGAATTACAAGTACATGAAGAGTGAAGAGAAAAAGAAAAAAAAACAGGGGAAGAAAACCCCCTAGCCTAAGAATTATCGCTATCCCAGTCATTGCCCCCTCTCAACTTATTTCTACTTAGTACAAATTCCCTGATGGGCTGAAGCACCATTCTAGCAATTTCCTCTATCATTTCTGTTGGAGCAGTAGAGTAACCCATTTCAGAGTCAAACCTAGCAACTATTAATTACTACCCTTAACAAGTAATTTCAAACTATTTTCTTAAGAAAATAAAGATATGCAATCACTCCATCATATCGCTGCCTCTTCCCCACTACATTTTCAATGAATTTCAACCCACTTGAGATACAGATGGAAGTGTAGATGGATTAACCTCCAACACCACCTGTGCAGCAGCATCTGGGTTTTTTTTGATTTGGCTTTTATTCTTTTCTTTAACTCCAGGAAATCACCCAATAGTTTCATCATGTTCCTTTACACTGCTGCTGGTAAAGGTAGTATTTGAGAAAACAAGTTGGGCAAGGGAGGAAACCCCTTATCATCTCACAAAAGAGATCTTCCAGATGCCTAAGAGCTCACAGCCTATCTCTGCATACCGCACCCACACTCTGCAAGGCAGAAACAGCCAGTAGAAGAACCCATTTAGTTTCTGATTGTTGCTCCAAACAAGCAGTGCTGTTAGGCTTTTGGAGAAGAGGTAGTAGGATACAGCCCCAGCCCATAGCTGGCAAGGAGAGGCACAAGAGAGTGAGGGAAGAAGGGCAAGTAAATTATTTTATTTATTCATGTCTGAGCTGTGCTGCTGATTTTCTGTGTGGTTGGTCTTACAGGTGTGGCTACTAATCTCTCTCACAAGAAGTGCTCGGATCTGTACTCATCCAAATCCTTAGGCTGTCTTCACTTGAAGATCCTGAAGGGAATGATCTGGAATGGACTCATTAAGTGACTTTTTCCAAGTCCTGTTTCATTCCTCTGCATGGTGCAAACAAAGCATAAGGCCACCTTCATCCACGCTTGTCCTGTAGATCCTTCAGCTCTCACTTCATGGCTGAATGAGCAGTTCAACATACTGGTCTCAGCCCTCCCTAAGGTTTGTGAAACTGTTTGCTCCTACTCCAATTCTTCTGGTTCCTTCTAGAAGTTCCCCATGATTATTGTTGTACTTGCAGCAGCTATGTCAGTTTGGTGCTTTTGAAATTATCGATTCTGCTTATAGGTTACCAAAATGCCGCTAGGAATAGATTTAACACTCTAGTTTTTATAAAATCCTTCGCTACTTAAAGGTGTTTACTCAGGGAAGTTGGGGATCTCCCTTCAGAATATAACAAATGCCTGTTCCTGCAGAAATAAATTACTGTCTAATGATTTCATCATCCAAAATGCTACACCTAAATTAGTGCTTATATGTATTCTGAATTCAGATACTTTTCTATTTATAGAGCATTTATTTATGCCTGAGATGCACTTAAATATAAATTGCAGTACCTAATGCCAAGTTTTATAACATGTCATTCACAATCCATTAAGTATTTTATTACATATATTGTAGAAGAAAGAAATTTACAGTCCCCATTTATAGTATTAATAAGGAATGATGAAACCACACTAAAAATGTCTTGCTTTTTGGGTTATGTGGAGGTTTACTGCTAAAACATAGTTACCAGTCATGTTTTAATGCTTTATTATAATAAAAGACATGATCTGAGTGCTGTAATATACGTAAAATTAAAATAAGCCCTACTAAAATGACAGAGGCTTTCCTATTCAGACACAAACAAATACAGACTTAGCATATTCTCAGTTGCTTTCTAAGCTGTAGGAGCATCTGGAAATAAATTGTGCTTTGTTCCTTTAAAAGCATTTGCAAGGTGCTTCTTCATAGAAGATTTCCAACACATACTTCACTTTGCTGAAAATGTGGGAAAAACGCAACACACACAAAATTTATTCCTTCCATCCATTTTTCCAGGTCATCCCTGACCTACTATGTTTCTTTTCCCTTGCTTTCTGACTGAAAAAGTCAGGAATCAGCAAGGAAATAAAGACTTTCCTCTTTATGGTTTTTTTTTTTTCACTTACCTATCAAAATTGCATTTCCTATGACTGGCTACGAAAAGATCATACTTCTGGGAAAAATTTCCAGTGTTATGCTGTCCTCAGGAGATGCTATCTTCACAGTTCCTCAGCGTCTTGTCAAACAAGCAAAGAACAGAAAAAGACAATCTTCTTTGCACACATATGGGGGAAAAGCTCATTACTTTAAAAGAAAAAAAATTTGTGAAAAGCACCAAAGCCAATTGGAACACTTTGAAAAAAATATTGCCACGTGTTTTGATGATCCCCCACTTGAACCCAAACTCTGGACAAGACGGAGAGGTGAGAGAAGGATGTTTTTTGATCAATTCAGGTTTTGCTCTGACACCCTGTGTGTCTTTCCCTTTCCAGAGGCTTTCACACTGCTAATCCTCAGTCAGTCCATGTTCAGCTGCTGTTATTTCAAACCATAGGAGCCTGAGTGAAATCCAAGCACAGCACATCTGAACAGGTCTCTGTAGAAGTCTCCGACATTAAGTTACTGTCTCAGCTGGTTGAATGTTTATGGGAAATGGGAACCAAACATTAACTCATGGCATTACCTGTATCACGCTTCCCATTTTCTGTCCCTGGAATATTTGAGTGTCTCTCACTAGGGCAGAAGGTTTGAAGACAGCATGACCCTGAAGACAAATGATCCCATATAACAGAGGGAAAAGAGAGGCAGAAGTGACTTGCACAGAGTAAACACCATCTCTGTGATAAAGCACCAAGATAATGCTGATCTCTGGAGCACTATTTTTTAACTAATGCACAGATATCTAAAACTGCTTTCTTGGAGACTTAAGAGGAAAGTAGGCAATCCTGAAAGATCATAAGGCATAAATCCTTGGATTTCAAATGTTATGGTTTTAAGAATCTCTAAAGCTGATAAAGCAATTTTCCTAGTAGAAAAGAATTTGAAGGTATCGCTCCAGCTAAAACAGACCTTTGTGATACAAAAACATCAGAAGTTAAAACACACCTCCCTGAATTTCATCATCATTTTTGTTGCTTGCTTTTGCTTTCTTTTTTTTAAAGCATGAATCTTCCTTTCATTAAGTAAAGGTGGGTAAACAAAGGCACGGGGAGACTAAGCAAGTATACCAACCTTACAGTGAAGTAAATAAAACCACAGAGGCACCAAAGTCCCAGTTCTTAGCCATACACACTAACCAAGGATCCAACCCCTAGCCTTGCTCCAGCTTACCTACCAGATTTATTTTTACTGGGGTGTACTAGTGATACTAATGTCTTTTCAATTTTGCAGATAGATTAAGAAGTTGGAGAACTTCATCAAGATAATCTTCTTTTCCAACTTGTCAGGTACATCCTATATTTACGTAGTAACAGACAACATTTATTTTAGAGTAAAGACAAAAATTACAGCTTACAATGAGATTGTTATATGGAAATACATCAGTGCCTTCATACTGGTATCATTATGATAGCTATTTCAGCTTACCCCATTAATCCTACTTTCTTTATCAACTCCTTTACAAATTCCATTTGCTACAATGTTTCTTTAATTTTTGAATTTTCTTTGTCCTGTCTGTTTCCTCTCCGTCACAAGATGTTCTTGATCTGTTCCAACTTATTTCCTCTCATCCTAAACTCTTGAAATCCATTAACATCTTAGGCCGTCCAATTCCATGCTCATACTGATCACTCTCTAAAGAGAGGGCTAAACCACAATTTAATCCTTTTCTGGGATACATCTAACAAGTAGGCTGCTTCCTACATAACTTAGCATACAACATGAAAAAGCAATTACAAAAGAAGAAGAACATAAAAACCAACATGGCAAAAAGCCAACAGCTTGGTTCTGCGGCTACATCTCAATTTCCTACATGCATTCTTCCAAACCTGGATGTTACAAAGCACTAGAATGAAAGCTGTGGAAGTGAGCTTTCCTCTCCAGGTCCACGAGAGGTGGTGCATCATGCTCTGGCAGTGGTTTATTTTCTCCCCTTCATTCCCCTCTGGCAGGCAGTACGGTCTATGCAGCAGAGATTGCACAACCCACATCATCCCAAGCAGCTGCAGCTTTGTTTGTGCTTGAGGCCAGTGCCTATAATCACAAAGGCTTAATTAAACATCACCCCTGTGCACTTCAGTAAATTCATAAAATGCAGTGTACTACCTACACGCCTCTGGTTAAACAGCAGTGGGAAAAGGTAACAACAAAAAGCCTACATTAACCTCTCTGCCCTTGCTGATTTAGCAGTACTGTACCTTTAAATTTAGCCAAGTTGACCCTCTTTCCCCAAGAAAAGAAGACTGAAAAGCCTGAGCTTCTTCCAAAAGACACCCACAGGAGTCAGTGGTGAAGACTTCTTGAGGCAATGTTTTTATCATCCTTTTGCAGCCAGAAAATGCCAGAAGATAAGCTATTGAAATTCATAGTGCAACTCCTACTTCATGAAGGCAGTTTCTTTCCTACCCTGAACAAATCATGTCAGGCACAGAAAAGCAAAAGGATCCAAAGGACCAAGCCTCCAGTGGCAATCCTACTTGAGTAAAAGCTCAAGGAAGAACCAGGCAGGAATGATTTCTCACAAGGTGGGCATTAAACCTGCACAGCAACAACAGCACTGAGAGATCATTCCAATATCAGGGTATAAGGGATGTAGTTAAATATTGTTCTTCCACAGCTCTTGCCATGGTCCTGCTCAATGCTTTCTCTAGTTTAAAGCAGAGAAACAAACAAGATTGTCAGGAATTACATTAATAATTTCTCAGTGGAGGCGGGGGGAGAGCCTGATTCAGAGAAAAGAGAGAAATACTCAGTAGAGGGAAATGACAGACCTTCTCTCTTGCCACACTCTCATACAGAATCTTCATTCCAGTACAGTTATTATCAAGATACAGAATAAAATAAGAGTTAGTAAAAAAGTTCTTTTTTTTTTTCACCACTGGTGTCACAACAAGAAGCAAGTCTTGCACAAATACTAAGTATATCTATTGTACAAGACTCTCACTCTAACATTGCACAGGAGTTTTCATATTTCTCATCTGTAAAAGGAGAAAACATTAATTCATTCATTGCCTAGAGCCTATTAGGACATAGAGGAAATGGTTCATTCTTTTCGAGAAACTCAAAATGTTCTTTTATTCTAACTAAGAATTCTGCTTCAAAACGCTACTCCTCTGGACTGCTCTGGGAGCACAAACTGTAATGGGGATCACAGAGAACACCCATATCCTATACACAACAACAGGCTCTTCACCACTCCTGCTTATCTAGAGATGTAACATAAGGGATAAGAAGATGAAAGGGAAAAACTGAAGTAATAGCTGCTCTGTAGCCATTTTCTGCCTTGGTGAGCCAGGGAAAACCAAGCATAAATAACTGCAGAAGGCAGTCTCACTAGCATTTCAGATGCAACATATTCAGGGTTTTGCTTGTAACCCTGCAGGATTCTGCATGTGACCAGTCTCATTACTGTGATTAGAAATGCAGACCTAGGCACCAGTTCTATTCCACAGGACAGAAATTCACAGCACTAGTGTTAAGACAGCTGGACACACAAGGCAGCACCTGTTTTAACATTACTCTCACATGCATTATTTAAAGTCTCCAGACATCCACCACAAGAAGTAGGAGTAAGGGCTTCGTGGCTTTTCAGAGCATGTCCAACAGGAGCAGTACAAGGATGGGTGTCCCATGTTCCCTTTGGGAGTAGGCAGGAAGGAATCCCAAGTCAACAGCTGGCTGTTCTGCCAATTAGAAGAGACTCTCCCCTCTTCTGCATCATTTTAGTTCTACTTCTTCAAATTAAACTATTTAATTTTGGGGCAGTGTTAACGAGATCCTTTCCTGAACGCCTGCAGTTCTCTCAGGGATCTGTCATATCCTTTAAAGATTCCCCCTGTGAGCCATTACCCTCAGAGCTGCACATGAATGAGGAGTGCAACTGGCCCAATTTCTGACTTTAAAAAACCAAACAAAAATGAAACAAATGAACACCTAAGCCCAAACACTGCAGCATCTCCTGGGAGGCAGTCACTTAGTCATACGTTAGGCAAGCTCCTCCATTCTCCTCATGGGTCACATAATCAGGGGGTGTAAGTCACGTGGGCAATCCCAAAGTTGGGAGCCATTTGTTGGTCACACCACAACTCATAATACTCAACATTCCTGGGCCTTTTGTAAGCTCTTTCATTTACACACTTTAAAATTGATAAGCACTTAAACCCCACCCTCCTGATCCCCCAGTGTTCCAAAAGAACTCCTTCAGACCACACAACAAACTGGTTGGCCAGAAGCCTGGGTCCCTGAGAAAACCATGTTAATAAATACTAGAAGTTAAAGGAGGAAGGAGGAAAAGAAACGGAATTGCTGGAATGTTAGTAGTGTTGGCTCCTAAACAAGGCTACTCAGAAACACTCAAAGGTCTTCCATGACATCTCTCCAAAAGAGATTTCAGCTTTGCCCTTGCAGCAAGTATTTTTCTTTCTGGTCATTCTGCCTTTATTGATGAAAAAAGTACAGTCAACGATCAAAAAATTACTACTTGAAGTATATTACTTGTGTCACCAGAGACACGGTTCAGAGCTCTCCCTTATCTCCTGGTTTCATTGCTTTCTGGATGCATATTTAAGCCTCTGCCCGAGTCAGACTACTGACACTGGTGTTATCTGTACTTTCTGAAGAGCTGTTGTGATATCTGTCCAGACTGCATCGATTAAGGGATGTCTGGACTTGAACATGATTACATTAAGGCAGATAATGGTCTTAATGAGGAACAGATTTTATTGCTCTGGACATTTCTCTCCCTTCCATATCTCCTTATTTACAATGTATGTGTATTCCATTTATTTTTTACCGGGAAATAACAACTTGATTTTGTAACTGAAATATGATTTAAACCCACAGAAAAGTGTTAGTTGGTTACAAAGACATTTGCTAAAACTAGGTTATTGAGTCTATATTTGAAGTATCAGATAATTAATATGGATATGGCTGACAGATTTGTTTTCTGCCTCTTCAAAAAGAAAACAAAGTAACAGAAAGTACATGAAGAAAATAAGTAAATATGAACAGTATCGAAATACTGATCTTTTAGTTGAAACAGTTTACGAGCCTAAGGCACTCATATCTAAGGAGTAAACAAAACCACTGGTTTAGAACATTATCTGAAAAATTACCACTCAACAACCTATTAGCTCTTTTGCTCTTTAATCTAACATTATGCACATTACCTTTTCCAAGCATCATTTACATATGCAAATCAGATGCTTACACTCAGACACTGCATCTCCAATTTTAAAATGTAGGAAATTGTTCATTGGCCAATGCAGAGTAGTCATGGAAGGAAACGGAAGAACCATGTAATTGCTTCTGAAGTCACACCTTCTAAACAATACAGAGGAAATCCCAAACCAATAGCAGATCAAACATGTAAGCCCAGAGCTTTTAAGCTCCCACTTGTTCCATATTTAAGAACAGCTGTGCATGCGCATGCAAAGTATGTTTCCCAAAAATATGTGCTGATCAAGTTGCTAATTACAGGACATTAACAAATACTCTTATAAAACTTTCTCTTTGCATAAATTAGAAAACATACTATTTCAACTTTATGGGCCATGAAGAAAAGAAAAGGAAACATATTTTTGCTTTCAGGCCAAGAGAACTGTTTCTTCATTGACAAGAGACTGAAAATATAATGTATTTGTAAATTAATGTAACAATGCCCAGAGCTGAAGTAAGCCAAACAGGGGAAGAAAAATTGTCTTCTGTTTTGAACTGCAAAGGCATTGCACAATCTTTATCACAGCCAAATATTCCAAAGAAATTGTTTTAACAGCACTTAAGTTGCCTAAGAAACTATCAAGCTTCTCAGCTGCTGGTCATACGCAGCTATTTTCATACAACTTGGAGCTTCACATATTGACTACTTCTGTTGAGAGAAAAAAAAGCACTCTAAGATCATATCAAAGGAAATTCAGTTTGAGAATATTCTTTTAAAGATTCTTAAGAATTTTTCTGCTTCTTGTTTAGACACCAAGAGGATAAATGCCCACAGACTATTTTCTACAGATCCAGTTGCAGACATCCTTGCTCAGTTTCTGCTGAACACAATTATTGCACATTTTGAGAGGATGACATTGAGGTTACATGGGGTTAATCTCATATATTACATGCCAAGCCACTGCACAGATATCCTGACTTGGAAGCAGAGAGCCAGCATGTGATACTTGGAACAACAGAGCCAGCATCTGATACTTGGAACAAGTTCTATGAAAAATTATCAAAAGCTTTTTTTTTTTTTGACAGTCAAATGTTCGATTTCTTTAAACTTATTGAAGTTGACAAATGTGCCAACTTTTTGCCATTTAAGGCAGGGAAATGCTGTTCAGCTTATGGACTGGCTTGAATTTCTCCTGCACACACCGGTCTGACAGAGCTGAGGACCAGCCCCATCAGTGCCACCCTCTCAGTCACCACAGTGGGATGCCAAGGGCTTTGCCGGCACAGGATCCATTAACCTGTGCAGGTTCTGGGAAAGATTAATGGAGACCACGGAGAAGAAACAAAAAGAAAACTGCAAACCTGTAATTAACCTTTCTGATTAAGCATGGGAAATTGTTCCTGCTGAAAGAAGTTGTACTATAAATAGTCACATAAGTATTTTTAAATCAGTTTTCATAAAACCTTAATTTATAAGCTTTTCTGCTACAGCACGAAAGCCTGTCCACAACTGTGCACATAAGAATGTGCTGTATAGCACTACAAGGCTTGGTTTGGTTTTTCAACAAGCCTTATAATTGTGAGACTTCACAAATATACCCAGAATTGGTGACTTGACTACTTAAACATCCCTTTTCTCTCCTTCCCAAGTTGAGAGCCACAACTTCAAGCCCTGCAGCTCAGGAAGACAGCTCAGTGCATGCAAAATCAGCTTTTCTGTGGGAAGAGATGGGATGGAGTTGAGTTACAGGCTGTGGGACAAAAGAAGCACATGGCAGCACAAAGGAGCACATGGCAGCACAGAGAGGCTTGTCTCCGCCGGACCCTGGGGGGAGGAGGTGTCACACGGCAGAACCCTACAGAGAGGAGCTGCCGGAAGCTGACAGATGGGTGACCAGCGTGTGATCACCCCACAGAAGGACATTCAGAAAGTGTTGCTGATGTGGCAGCATGGGATAGGTCACGTAGTGAGTATTGACATGTAAGGAAATGCTGTGCCTTGAAGAAGTGTATAAAACCAGCTCGTTTCTTTGAATAAATGATTCAGATTCCCTGCCGGTCTGGGTTCGTGTCTCAATCGCTACGAACGGTGCCCTGCATCAGGGACTGGAGCTGCAGGTGAGCCACAGAGGACATGAGGGCTGGACAGTCCTCATTGGACCCGGCAAAGTCCGTGTCGCAATCACCGACACTTTTCTGTCTTTACTCTGGTCAAATCCTGCCACAGAAGTCCCAAGTCTTCTGTAGATAGCAGGTGATTGTTCTTTTGTCAGATGCCCCGTTCTGACCAGCTCTCAGCACACCAAAACAAACCAGCTGCTTCAAGTTACACTACTAAAATTAAGGCACTCTCCTACCACTTCCACTACAATGTGGTATTTCAAGTGCACACTCCACACACCATACAACACTGGAACATGCTCCTCTGCTTGGACATCTGTTAGACACATCTTCGGCTTGGGAAAAACAGCTTAGCTTGCTGATCAGAACAGCACACAGGGAACGGTCTGAGGTTTGTTTCACATCAGTTGAGAGTTACTGTAGGGTAGGAAATTGTCTTTCTACTGCAATGTACTTCGAACACACATTCTGAAATTAGTAACAACCTGGAATTGTTACTTTATATTTCCAAGATACATTTATTTAATTAAACTTATTTTCTTGTACCTTACTAGATAATTGCAAAGATGTAAGCCCATATTGCGTGTCTGAATTTTTAATAATTAACAAATATAAATCATTTACAGCTCTGCAGTTTACAGCTCTGACCAGCATTTCACAGGGTACATTTTATTCCCTGTCAGGCCTCAGCCAGGTTTCCTAGTAAACCTAAGAACTAGATAATATAAAGGAAGTGAATTCATACAACAAGTCTCTGAACCACAACACAACATACCAAACACCAAAGCCCCTCTTCTTTAGCACTGTCCTGCAGAGTTACTGACACCCCTTGTACACCCTCTTTAAGCAGTTCACTTGTATAAGAAAGTTTAGCCCAGGTTACAGTTCCAGCACCATCCCACACAAAATTACTAAGAAGGGAAGATGTCTTGCAGGATTCCTTAGGACAACTAAATGGGCAACATTTATAGCACTAGCACCAAAATAATACTGCTGGGATCAAGAAAAACTGAAACTATTTGCAGCAGGGCACAAGTGCTTGAGCTTCTCAGTGGTTCATATCACGTACCTTCTCCACGTTTCTCAACGCAGCATTAAAGATCCTTCCGCTGCAAGCCAGTCCTGCAGTGCAGAAGCTGATAATCAGAATCCTGTTCAACAGACTTGAAAGCTCATTCCTTTGAACTACAGTTGCAAACTGCCTCCAGGGCAGTTTGGAAACCAGCAATCATTTCAGGCATATTTTTAAGTCACAACCCATGAGCAATCAACAAGGAGGATTACATCCTGCAAGCCTCTGCAGAGATCATCCGTTGTCTCTGTCTGGCAAGCCTGAAGGCAGCAGGGCACAGGACATCCAATGTGCACGAACCATCACATGGTTGCTTCTCACTCTCTGCGCACTCTTCCAGGAATTTCTCTCTGCACATGCAAAAGGGCCATTTTTAGGGACCAGCTGGATGACTGGGATTGAGGCAATCACTGTCCTAAACAACTCTGGCTGCACAGCTGTAAGCCTTTATAAGCAGGTGGGTCTGGCAAAAGAAATCTGGTTCATACCTTTCACCTGCACCTACAGATGCCTAACATTTCATCCATGAAATGATGGAGCCTCTTCTTCATCCGGGAAGGAGACAGATTCCTACATATATGTACATTCAGGACAACGTATTTTTTAAAACCAGCAAGACCACATTTCTTTATTGAGAAAAAAGTACTTGAAAAAGAAAACTATTTTGTCCCCTAAAATGCATAAAAAGAACATTTTCTCTTCCATCAGCTCAAATTCAAGTTTCAAGGTGTGACAAATGAAAAATGCACACAACCTTTCTTTTTAATGAAGTACTTTCCACGAAGAAAAAAAGGCTTCAATCACTGAAATACGGAATGACTGGCAAAAGAGCATGAGTCAGCTTGATGTCAAACTTTAGGAAACCCTTATTTTACATTTTAGCAAGAGTAATTAGAACTGTCTAGTAACTGGACAATCAACAACGAAACAGTCACCATATGAGACTCATCTGAAACTCAGTCTACCTTCACATCTGTGAGCTCCTTTCCTCACTTCCAGAGGGAATGAAAGGAATCATGACAGATGCAAACCATGGAAGCCTCAAATGCTGGCAATGTGCCAAAAGCAACAGGTACCTGAGCCGTTCAGCCTCTTTGCACAGAGCCTGTGTGCATAACTACAGAAAAATGCAGGGGCTGTCTGTGTCTATAGAGAAGAAATAATTAACAGGCAGGTCTTGAAAAAGCCTCTGGCTTTCTGAGTAATTCTGTATCCTAGTGTGAAGCAGGGAAATAAAGGAAGCAATGCAGTACATGAGTGGGGCTGTTCTTGCCTGAACCAGTACAAGAACACAGAGACTCAACACAAAAACCTGATAAACTTGGGAACTGAAGAAAAGCACAGCCCTCCAGCAGATAACTAACAATACACTCTAAGCTTTGAAAACTGCGAAGAATTACTGTTTTACAGCATACTTCTGTTTTAGAACAAGTTGGACTGGGATGCAAGACTGTGTTGCAGCATAGGTCTGCCAGTGTGCCTAACAGGAACTCCAGATTCTGGCCTGAAGTCAGGCCCTTGGAGTATGGTTATAGTAAATTACAAGGCAGCTGTACCCTCATGATCCTGATTTGAGAGAAACACGGCAGCTTATGCAGATAATGGGTAAATGCTTCTCATTTGGGGATTGAGAGGTGCAGGTGAGTTTGAAAATGCCAAAGGCACAGGTAAACCCTGAGCTCTGACAAGACCCATCCACCCTTCTGGTTCAAACAACATTTGCGATGAGGGTCCCACAGCCTGGCACTGCAGAGCTGCTGGTGGGCTGTTGTCAGATCTGAGCCCCCAAGCCTGAGGGTGCTTTGCCAGCAGCCACTCTGGGTATCTTTTTCCAGTCATCAAGGAGGGAGCAGGCAGCAGCCAAATAAACAGCAGCAGCCCCTTTGAGGCATCACAGCCACAGAGGGGACTCTTCCCATCACACTGCCACCCCAGCTAACGGGGAGGCAGGAAGGGTGCTCCTCTGGCACAAGGATAAATTAAGCAGCCTCACCAGGCAGGAAGACGAGGCACCACCAAGCTATAGTATGGATTAAGCTCTTGAGTAGTGCTAATGCATTTAGCTGTACTGGGAGATCCATAAATGCCCGTTGCAGTTTATTTTGCAATATTAGAAAATCCTTCAAACAGACAATGAAAACAGAATTTGATTAAGACAGATTTTTAAGGTTCTGGTGGCATTTGTCTTTTTAAGATCGTTTACATTAAATCTAATCTCCGTTATTACTCAGATATCTATTTTAAAGTCAGCAGCTAAGCAAAAAAACCCAAAAAGCAACCACACACAAAAAGCCAGCAACAACAAAACCCCACAACCAACCAACCAACCAACCAACCAAAGACCAACCCCCACCACCAAACTTTTCTTTGTTTCAAATAATGAAGCATAGAGAGTCCTAATCTTGTCAGGCCTTCCACTCATGAGTGAAGCCTGGTTCCAGAGAAAGAGTGATCAGATTCCTGAGCTGATCACCACCAGAGGGGTCCTGTTAGTAACTTTAAGGATGGTCTAACAGGGAAAAGTACCAGCTGCAGCTCCAGGAGCCAGTTGCATGGGCAACCCAGACAGACCAAAGTTTGCTGTTCACCAGGAGTTCTGAGAAACAATGGAGTAGCCTTCCTCAACCAACACTCTGGGTCACCTTCAGCACAGCTGCACTGAATAGAGAGCACAGCCAGCCTCAGAAGAATCAAAAGATAAAATCGAGCAGGTTATAAGTGATGGTGCTTTCCAAGTAAATGTTATTTGTTTAACATTCTCTTGTCCAACAGAGACAGTTGTTGATGGCAGACAAGTTTAGGCTTTCTCTCCAGTCCCCATGTCATATAAAACTCTAACTAGCACCAGTCTCACCAAGCACCAACTAGCATGTGGCCCTGAACTCGTGCACAGAGTATTGCTGTGCACCTAGACAGCAATTCTTGCACTTGGCTCTTTTGACATCCATTGTATCCTGTCGCTATCAGCACAACATTCACGGAATAATATATGGATCCCAAGTGATATTTTTCCTCCTACAGAGCATTTTTAACAAAGAAATTCAAAGAGAGCCTTCTAAAAGATGCACTGAAAAGCATCCAAAATTCAAGGCAATGCTTCCACTAACCTTTGATTTATATTATTTAATCCCTTTCAGCAAGAAGGATAAATTGCAACAAAGTCATACTTCAGTTATCTTCAGGGCTAGTTGTTTAAGATTATTAGAACAGTAAGGTTATAAATATATACCCTTTGAAGCATCAGAAAGAAAGATGGGCAAGTGTTTTTCTCTAAGGCTTACCAGTTGTTCAAATGCACAAATTAGTATTTGTTTTCCAAATTTCAAGGCAAGTGCATCTTTGGACACAGCATTTTATTGACAAAGAGAAAGATTTGACAAAGACTGCACACTGAAGAGCACAAAATTTTCGAACACTTACTGCTTTGTTAACCTCCATCTACTTAATGCTTCAGTATTCAAATTTTCATTTAAAGTGGCAAATTTCAAGTCCTTTTTGTTGAAGGGAAGAAGAGAAAGATGCATTCTTTGTTAAAGAAACAGTTATGCTTATGTAAAACTCCTTCATAGAATATTCAGATCTTTTCCATGCTTTAAAAAATGGAATTATTTAATTCATCATGTGGCAATCAGATAGATTGAATGAGTGTCAGACTGCCAAAACATACATGATAAAAAGCCCACCATGGGTCAAAGGCTCTCAGATGGCTGATGGTCTCTTTCCCCTGTATCTCCAGTTATCCTCTCTGCAGGGAAAATACATAAAAGGACATGGTCCACATTTATTCTCTGAACTTCATTCATTCAGTGCAGTAGGAGTTTTAATTATACAAGATTTGACTGCATCCCGCATGGAAGTTCACCACCATCATCTTATTTCTTTACTTCCTTTCTCAGGTAGAACAGCAGTACCTGGCAGTAATCCTCCCAGAGGCTACACACACAGGCCTGTTTCTAATGCCCTGGCTGAAACAGTGCTACTTTTAAAAGCTGTTTGCACTTACAAAGTATATCCAAGTAATCATCCCCGATGATGTCTCTGCTTTTGTCAAGAGCTACAGCAAAATAAAAAAGTATAAGTAAGGTGACAAAGTTTTCTCTTCCATCTCCAAAGATATTTTTGACGGCACAACATAAAAGATATACACCATAGTTCTTTGCAACTAAAAAAGAAAAACAGGCCAGCACTTACTTGTCATGAGGTTACCACTCCTTCCTTTGAAAACCACTGAGATGCACTGGAAGTTAAAACCTAGTGTAGAACAGCAGCACAAACAACTTCTCAGTGAGGACAAGAAAGTTGTGTATCCTCCCAAAATTCAGAAACGGACCTTCAGGAGACAATGCACAGCGTCATAATTGAATGTCTACCTCTTGACTCATCCGCTGTTCCCACCTGGGGCACTTCAGACCCATGATCTAACAACTACATCAGCCCCACCAGTCTGCCCTTCCAGAGAGCCCTTCTCAAGCACTCGTGGGCTGCGATGCCTAGGAGCCAGCTCCATATTTTAGTGTGCAGTTCAGCTCGTAATTTTAGTGGATCCACAGGTACACTTGTAGAACAAAAACGCAACCACAGCCTCAGGCCCTGCAGCCATTAAATTTTACAAGAAGCAGTAATAGAGTGGGACATTTTCTCTAACAGATTATGGACAAATTTAGACATCTATCACTGGAATAATTACAAGAAACGTCTAAAAATTAATTACATCTGTATCCATCAGCATATTTATGCCAACATTATAACCATGTGGTATCTAAGCATCTTACAGAATTTACGACCAGAAAAGAGCATGAGTATCATCTTGTCAGGCTTGCTGAATAATACAGGTCATAAAACTATACAGTAATTTCTACATTAAGCTTGATGCAGCTAGAGTCTTGTCTCCCTATTAAAAACCTAACAGTTTAATACTGAGCAAAGAACTATTCAAAACATCCTTAAAAATAGCTTTTTGTCTTAACTGGGAAAATGCTTACCCTACTATGTGCAAATTTCAGCAGTTTCAGCACCCAACTGACAGATCATGAACACAGTTCAAAAACTTCATTAAGTTCTGTATCTATATATGCACTTAAAGACTAAGGTTGATGAGCAAAGTGAGCATAATAACTGTACTGCATAATGAACAACTTGGAAAGCTCAAAATACATTTCTTCAGAAGAAACAAAGTCCCTTCACAAGTAAAGGTAAACAATAAAAATTTGTCTTCTCTCTGGCAGCCGAGAAGAGTAAAGCAACAACTACAGAAAAGCACAGGAGAGCACAATGCCCCAGCGAGAATGGGAGATGAAATGAAAATAAGGACCTGTCACCTGTTACAGCTTTTAGTGCTGTGCTAGAGTGCCTCTAGAACTCACCTTGCACACAAGGCACCTGGAGTCCTATGGGAAAATGTATCTCAAAAGAGGCATCCCAAATTGTACAAGAGAACAAAACTTACTACTGCTTTTGGCTAGGAATCCCAAATCAGGACTGGGATTTTTATTTGTCACTGGGAAGTGATACATGCCAAGGTGTAACAAAACTGAAACATAACTGTTATGTGTCTGGACCAGTTTTTATACTGCCAAGGAAAGCTCCACTGTACTGTAAGTAGAGAGCACACATCCCAGCACTCATTGGGCTTGTAAGTAGCGTATAAATTGTGAAACTTTCCACTAAAGATCATGCTGGATATGATTTACTAAGTTTATTAATTAAGGGATGGAAGAAACTGCCTTAGTTACTGCTCTGAAAAGCAGAATCATTAGCACTTCAGGTGATGACTGCAGTGAGAAAGCGGGAACACCTGCCTTTCCTGCTCATGCAGAGGGCCTGAGCTGGATTTTCCCTCTCAAACACCTTCCTCCCAATTCCACACCTCTCATGTAGGGCAGAACTGACTGAACGTAAAAAAACTTCCCAATGTACCTTGTCCCTTCCTTTCACTGAGCATGTCAAGACCTCTGGATGGTGAAGAGCACTGCAACTCCTGATTAGCGAGTTGCTTTTTCAGCTGAACAGAGAAACAGGCGACATTTGGGGCTCTTCCACACAATTAGACTTTGGTGAGCTAGGGAGCTGGGATTCCTAAATCCATGGATGATTTGCAACTTGCTCAGTGACTTCACTGCTTTCAGTTCAAAGTCACTATACCAAGATCATAAATTTCAGCTTCATCTGCTGCTTTTAATGATGCCTTTTGAAGACATCCATA
The DNA here is from genome assembly GCA_013397775.1 of Eulacestoma nigropectus. Lineage (NCBI taxonomy): Eukaryota > Metazoa > Chordata > Aves > Passeriformes > Eulacestoma > Eulacestoma nigropectus. The sequence goes on from VZTE01002686.1 coordinate 1,784,326, forward strand.
TCTGCCTGTACCTGACAAGAATTTCTGCTGCATACTAGTTTCAGTACCAATAATTAGGTATGCTCTTGGGGATGATTTTATTCTACTTACTGATTAATATTATAAGGAATTATTTGATCCCGTTGAGAATATTCTCAACATGAGGTACTAAAGAATTACTGTTTAAATAAGCAACATTTTCCAAGAATAAATAGTTTTGTCATCAGATAATGGCAAAGCACTAAAAAGGAACGACATTTAAAACGTACTGTTCCTCTCCTTCAGGATTTCCTGGAAATGACCTTGCAAGCCAGACTATTTTTGTGGGAAAACATGAGTGGTACAAGATTGCAGTTTACATCTACCAGTGTGTGCAGTGGCAGCTGCTATTAAAGTACACAGAATCCCTGATTTAGCAAGACCTGGCAGTTGCATTCCATAAACTCCAAGGTATACTTTGTGGGGACAGTTTCCCAGCTCACATTTCATTATTTGCACATGACACATGCTGAATACACACAGGATGATGGAAGCAGGCTGAGTCGATGCCACCAATTTCAGCAGAGAAGCTGATGCCATTTGTCCCCTTCAGCAACAGTGCACTTAGGGACAAAAAGACAGCCCTTGTTTTTTTTCCCAAAGGGGAATGCACCACAAATTGTATCGATATTTAAGGTATTATACTAAATAGGGCAGAGCAGGACTAACTGAAAAGGGACAGAATTTAAGTCAATGAAACAGTTCTAACCAACAAAAAATATAATTCAGGTACTATAAATGGCATAACAATGCCCTTCCTCGCATCAGTAAAAGCAGAGGTAGCAGAAAAACAAGCAAACTGACATTACTGCATTGGATGAATATTTCAGTGGCCATCTTGGGAAAAATCCATCCTCATGGAAAGACTTATTTTAAAAGACTACACTGCACTATATTGATAAACCAATCTGACTCAAGTTTTGCTGCCCTGGAATAAGAGCAGCTAACACCAGCTCATGGATGACTCCAAGCAGCCAAAGACTGCAATCACTGGAAACAAACCTTGGAAAAGGAGCTCTCCCCGCTTCTGTGGCTACACCCATATTACACCACTTCTCATCTCTAGGAGCGCCAAGACTTGAGCTAAATTAGCAGCACTTCAGAACGTCAAGATCACAAGGAGCAATGTCTGCAGGAACAGGATTCCATCTTCCTTTGCTTTGCAGAAGAAGTGTTTGATTAGGACTGCACAACTGCTCCCCACCCAAATAACACTTTGTCATTCTACAACTGCCACGTGATGGTTTGATTCAACTGATGGTGCCTTCTTAGTACTGATTTATTAACAGCAATTAGCCAGGTATTTGAAAAAAATTTGCTAGCAATTCTAGTGCAGTTTCCAAACTCGTTTTGCAATGCTGGAGCACTAATGTGCTGGGTCCTGCTGCTTTTCCTATTAAATATTAATAGGGAAAGCTGTGAGACTGGGCACACTGAAGCTCTAGCAAAATATGGTTGGCTGGTAATGTGGCACACACTATGTAAATATCTCTTTACTTTGCCTGAAGTGTGATGCTGATCTTCCTAAGAACACCTGCCCCAGTAAAAAGGTAGTCATTTATTACTCTCTGAAGTGCAACAAATCAAACTTCAGCTGGTATTAAAAGAGCTTGCCCTGACAAAGAGTCTTACACTTACCTTTTGATAGGTCTAGGACACAACTGTCATACATAAAGAACATTTTCTGTTGCCATTAAAAAACCCCCAAAAATTATTGTAGCTTGTGAAACAAGTAAAAACCACAGGAGAACAGAGCAACTTCAATCTAGAAAAAGAGGATTTTTGATCCTTTGGTCTACTATATAAAAATAATTAAATGTGATCTAATCCCTTCAGTGGCTTTTCAAACTGTATTTGGCCTTTTTTTTTTCCCCTGAAGGCTTTGAGTGAATAAATTTTAAGACATGAAATCTTACAAAAAGGGTAGAAGAAGAAGGCAAGAAGGAAAAAAGGGAGGAAAAAAGCAGGACACGTAAGACCTGACAGGTATATGATTCAACATGACTTCAGACAAGATTTTCCATCGTCCCTGTAGTCTTGTCTGCAATCCTCTGAGTATATGAAGCACAGACTGAAAGGAGGCCACGCTTTGTGCACTCTTGCACCAGATACCACAGAGACCATTTGACCCCATATTGCAAAACAAACTGTCTTTATCAGATCAAATTTGGTTTCAGCTGAAGTCTTAATTCTAGAAAAAATGCAGCAGATATTCCCATTAGCCCATAATTTCAGTGCATTTTTTACTTCTCAGGTAGTAAAATTAAGAAAAGAACAAACCCCCCAAACCTAAAAAGGGCATAAAGCATCATCTACTTCCCTACTTCCCTCCTTCCCATCATCTCCATCCCCTTCTTACAAAACCATGCAGCTAATAGTAAAGACCTCTACAAAACATAACCTGGATTTTTTATCCATGGTAGCCAATACGCTCCTGTACAATCATTAAGCCGTTGCCCAAGCTGATAGGAGTGCAACCACTCTACATTAAGGCAAAAGCAGATAGTCCAAATCCCAGGATCAGGACAGATGGATCACCAACCAGGGTTTGGCAGTGACAGCCCTGAGCCACGACTTGCCAGAGACAGGCAGACTCCTGTGGAGTCATTTCCCATCTCCATGTCCAGTTCCACAGCATCCACATGTAAAGGTGTGGAGCTGGACCGGGGCTGCTCAGGCACACCCCTGCTGAGGGCAGGAAGCCCTCCCAGAGTGGTCAGGACAAGGGGAAGTGCTTTGGGCCACAGGGACATGGTTCATATGAGAGCCCCAAGTCTCCCCTTCCCAACACTCCTCCTGAAAGGATGGACGCGGGAGCCATCGGATGCAGGTTTCCTCTGCGTGCCGAAACAAAGCTCCTCTTTCCCTCTCTGGGAAGCTGCACGCAAAGACTCACACCTGCCATACCCAGTCTGTACCAGGGTCTCTGAGATAAAGGATCTCACGCTGCATTTTATGTTCTTTCTGCTGAATCTATATTAAAATAAATTTGTCAAAAGGTGTGTTAAACAGACTTAAGAAAAAAACTGAAAACAGAAAGTGAATTTAAATTCAAAATCTTTACTAGAGCGATTTAGCTAATTTGGAGGGTTTATTGAGCTCTCAGATCTCCAACAGGTTTTACAAATCAGATAGGCTTTTGGTAAACCCAATTTTCATTCCATCTAAATCAATTTTAGAGAGAGCCACTGCTAAGTATTAAATTTTGAATAAAAACTTTCTTTAAAGACTCAGACTCTCTTGAAGAAAGGTTTTCATCACAGTACATTCATTTAAGATTTTCAGAAATCGTAATAAATGCAACTCTAACACAAATGCCAGGTAAAAAAAAAATTCCATTACCAACTATATTTGCACCGCAGTTTGAAGTGAAAATACCACCTGCAAATATTTCCTACATATTGACTTGCTTCCTCTTTCTGAAGTTTCGGAAAAGAAAGAAAATACTGTCTCGCTGATACTCTTTTTTTTCCTTACTCAGTGTATGGAGGAAGGGAAAGTAAAAATCACAGTATGTCAAGAAAACCTTCTCACAACTTGCACAGTAGAAAAAGTTTATAGGGATCATCCTCAATTGCTTTACATCAATTTTTCCCTTGGTGTTTTCAATGGAAAAAAAAGCAGAGGAAGTAGAATGCAAAATACAGAGACTTGCCAAATATAGCTGTTTGAACTGCAGCTGAAAAGTGAATAAGTGAAGTCCACCGTTCCTTTTTAAATGTCTGGAAACTCATCTTGCACTACAAGATATCAATTAACATGAGGTTCTGGCTTACCACGTAAAACAACTATTCTGTTATACAGAAAGTTCTCAGTGTCTTCATCTACATCAAGAGATGCTTACTATTACCTCAGTTTTTTGAATAAATATTTGTATTCAGGTTTCCTTTCATGCCCACTTCCAAATGCAAAAGTTAACCTTTTGTTCTAAATTCACAGGACAGCTACCAAGCTGGGGATCAGTGCTTGGTATGAGGACATAGCATTTTTGAATCACATATATAAAAAGAAGTTAATCCCTTGCTCTCTGGGAGAACTGGAGAACTGTAGCAATCTCCAGTCTGTATGAAAAACAAACAAGAGTCTGGGTGTAGGGTTTGCTTGGGGGCATGTCTTCAGGAAAATTAATTACACATTTGTTCACTTGAAAAAAAAAAGTCAGCATGTGGGACACTATGAAGAAGTTGGATGAAAGAATGCCAAGTTAAAATACCAGCATTTTAAAAAATTTTCTTTTTTTGGAAAATTACAGTGTCTTCCCCCTCACTTCTGAAAGAGAGCATCCATCCATTCCACACAGAAATTCAGGTGTCTTCCCAGTTCTGTGTGGATGCCTTCCTAGAGTCGCTCCCACTGGGCTCCCAGTTGGACAGCTGGGTAAAGCACTGGGTCAAGCTGAACCATCCCCATGGGATTACAACTCAGAATAAACAACTCCCATGACTAAAACAAACTGCTTTTATGAAGAGGTATGGAATATAACAAGGCCAGAACAAGCAATCAAAGATATTTTTAAGGCTTGACATCAAAAACTTTTGATAAGTTGGTTTTTTCTGCCAGTGGAGTTTTTCACCCATCATCAGCCTACACCAAAGTAAGACGTTATACTGCCTCTCTCTTAACATACGAAATGCAAATGGTGTGCCTTATGTGAGACATTAATTCTTCTCTATCAATAGAAAACTTCCGAGACAACAGTAAAAACATTTTCAATCCACAGACTGAAGTGTTGAGTAATGTACAGAACATGAAAGGAAATTATTGTTCTCTGTTCCAAAACAAGAACGAAGAGTCATGTAAAATTAGCAGGAACAAACATTTCCAGAATATAGAGTTCTACTGTGGAAGTGCTTGTAGATATACAGTGGCTCAAAAAGAACTGGAAAAATCCAGTGGGAAAACTCAAAGACAACACTTTAGGCTCAGAAAGGTCCTAAGCCCACAGCCCTGGGCTCAGAGAGTGCACTTAAGAAGATAATACCTGCCTTTCCCTTCTAGCTGGTCAAAACTGCCAACATCTGACTTACAGAGGATATTTTCTTTCACCCTTCAAAAATATATTTCCAAGAAGTGAGAGTTTTTCCTTCATAAAAAGCAAAAGGAAAACATGGATCACAGCCAAACTGTTCCTTAATATCATTTTGATTAAAGGTCATAGGAAAACAAGCTAAGAGCTAATAAAGGGCTCACAGCTGAATCCAATGCACTGTCCTGCAGCCTGGATGCAGGCCAGGCTCTGGGCAGACACAAGACTACCAGATGGCCTCCTCACATCAACAGATAATAAGCAAGCACCACTCTCAGCCTTCCACACCCTTCTAAACCTTTTGTCTAAACCTTTTGACACCATTAATCAAGTTAATGCCCACTCTAAAAGGTTCACAGGAGTCAAGGGTGACTTTCTAGAACAGGTGTAAGTCCATCAGTGAAATATGCCCTATAGGACTGCACATGAACAAGACACTTAACTGTGTGGGCAAGTTTACCTAAGAGAAGCTGAATTCAGGTGAAAAACGAAGGCTGTATAAGGTAACAGAACATGGAATTCACCTCAGCAATGCATTCTGTTTCCATGACACAAATTCATTGAGAAAAGGAACTCTTGGACTTAGTGATGAAATTAGGCTCTCACATTATAGTAACGAAACCAGTACTGACACTGCTGCTTGCACAAACTGGGAACATCCTCTTGGTGACCAACAATCTGGCCTCAGCTGTGACCTCAAGCATGAAACACTGCCAGGTACAGAGAGCAGAAAAAACATCTATCTAGGGCATAGTTTCCCTAGAGGTCAGTCCCAAATCGGAACAAAGACCAGCCCTGCCCTTTTCAAGAAGGCTGAAAATACATTTATTGAAAAAAACAGAAAATATGAACTAATAAATCCCAAAATCTGACAATACAGGAATTAATTACAATGAAGGTGAAACAACTTAGGCAGAACATTTGACACAAATCTCTCCCTGTCTCAGCATCCCTCTCTTTGTAGTGCAGTTTTCAGGCTCATGTTGGAAGCATCAAGTGTAAGATATTGTAAGAAGGCAAGATCATAAATAGAGAGCCAAACTTAGACCATTAAGATTATGTTCTTCAAATGGTACATTCCATGAGGAACTGTAAATCTACCACAAATTTTATTTTTACTGCTTATTACCATCTCATCAACATTAAGTACAAAATTTTCCAAGTTCAATGCTATACATACAGAGGGAAAGAAGAAGTATTATGAATTCACCTAAAAAACTGTGTTAGGTTGCCTTATTTTCCCTTATAAATGCCACTAATTAATTTGGAGATTATATTTTAGTCGTTTTTTGTGTCAACTATTTTCATATCACCTTTTACTGGCTGCTCTTGGCATTGACCAGCAATTGAGCACTAAAGTACTTCTGTTTACCTGTAGATAGACAGTTTCTTTTTCCTATGGTTACTACTGACCCCAGACTAACTTGTGCTGACAGATAATTTGCCATTAATCACGCACTTTGAGTATCCTCTGAGCTCAGCTGTCTCACAGAGATCAAGTTAGGGAGAAATTAATGATACGAATAAACTGAAAAAGACAAGAAAACAAAATTAAAAAGCCAGCAAAATAGTCTTTACTATCATTTTCTCTAAAAGGTAAAGGAAAATATCTGGGATTAGCAAGATGATGGACATGAAGCAAACATGGTGAGGGCAGAAAGGGAAAAAGTTCTGAAATTGATTCTCTTCTCAGTGTTCAAGTAATCTGTGTCTATGGTGACAACAGGAAACATTAATTTTAAAAAAATAATAATTTTTTTAGCTTATATTTTCTTGTTATAATATTGCAACCTTCTTGGGAAGCATCCCAATAAACCCATGACTGTATAAGATACTACCTTCAGAAAGCACACAGACCTCAAAAAAACCATACTTGCATATCCTCAAGTCTTGCTGGACAGATTCAGTTCAGCCATTTCCACCAGCTCAACATTATTTTGTTCATATTATGTTCATTAACAACCCTCATTCTCACTGGGAAAAGAGTTGTGCCATTGGCAGAGAAGACACACACGCTCCTGTTGGTTGGCTGAAGTGCTTAAATTTCACAAAAAGGGAACCTCTGCTAGCTGCACAGGCAGTTCACTTTTCTGAGCAATAGATTTTATCCTTTACTTACAGTCCTATTCACCTGTAACCATTAAAAGTTTCTTTGCAACCTGTACAACTTTTCCCTCCCACTAACTCTATGGTCTACAGGCAAGACAGCAAAGTTGTTCTTTAGTCCATAACAGTTGATTACGAATGTCAAAATACAAGCAACATCCGTTAAGAGATTTTGCTCTGCACAAATGTTTCACAATGTCAGTCCAATCCAAGTTCCACTGATGCTGTTTTGCAATCAAGTCTCTTTTACTTATTTGCCTTGAAACTTTTTAGTAAAGTCTTATGAGGCGTCTTTTCAGGTTCCTGAAAGGAAGCATAAATTAGGTGCTTCCTCCATGGATACACTGTCTCTGTGCTACAGCACTGCAGCCTCAGAGAGCATCTGTCCCTCAGGACAGGACCTACTCTTCTTTGATTCATACAATGGTGCTGCCCATCCCACCAGCACATGACAAAATAACCTTGCTTCTGAATACTGCCTCCCAAAAAATCTGGTCTTTTGTTGCCAGATTTTCTGCTTTTTGCAGTATGTATCTAATGCATGCAGCTCCACACTCCAGACTGCTGCGTGTGGGAACACAACTGCCAAGGACCTGCTCATGTCTCAAGAGGGATTACAGGTAGGAAAAACATGAAAACAGAAAATGCAGGAGGAGGGGGGGAATTTTTTGCAGAAAGAAAAGGTGGAGAGAGCTGAGTTTATACTACAAAGGAAGATTAAAGATTCTAATTCCTTTTTTTTATAGAATATCTTTCTCCTAGCTCTGCTTTTTGCTGGTACTGTAGCAAGAAGGGAGATGAATTTCACCCTGAGATATCTGACAGCACACTAATAGAGAAAGATCCAGAGCATGCTAGATTCAGATTTAGACACCAGACCTGTAATCAAAAGAAAGGACTGTTCTTGCTTCAGGCTCTGAATTAATTCCCCTTTTCTGTCACTTAAATTACTGCTGTTTTTCTTAAATTGTGCATACACACGGCTATTAGCTAAAACTAAATAAATAAGGACTGGCTCCCAAGGCCATTCCTGCAAGATGCCTGTCAGTTTCATATGAAGTAATTCTGGTTGCCAATGGCTCAAACAAAAAATACGTACATTGAGGACATGAAAAAAGAATAAATTACCTTAGACTTGAAAAATGAAGCAGCTGACTCTTCTCCTTCAGACACCTTACCTGACCTCTGTAGAAGCCTGGCAAGACTGACCTGTGATTTTAAGGTCCAGTCTGGAAACTGGAATAGTCAGTGACTTTCCTTACTGAAGTCCATTCCTGCAATTACTTTTAAAACTATACAGTTGTATACACACACACACACACACACACAATGCATTTCACATGGGTAGACTTTAAAATGTCGCCACTCCATTACTGTCAAATTTTACCAAATGAGCAGAGTCTTGTGCCTCTTGGTAACAAACTCCTCTGAAGCTGGAAAATGTTATAATGAGGTAAAGCACATCACATCAAAAGCCTACACAGTGCTAAATTAACATAATGCGATAAGATACAATGTGACTTAATATCTTCATAAACTTAAACATGTCAGAAAATAAAAGATCTTTCTATCAGGTCATTGTGAATCTAATCAGTATTTAATCAGTCCAATCACTAGCCAGCAACTTTGAAAGTTTATTTAATACCACCATCACCAATTGTCTACAGTGTCCCAATTAGAACTCCAGAAACATGGTTAACAAGACACCAAGACAAAGAATGTTTAGGTCTTCAGAAGTTCTCCATGAGTGAACTAAAATCCTGTTTTCAGATCTTGGCATGATTTTATCATGAACAGAATGAGTATTTTGGTGATTACTGTGTGTACGAAAAGCTAAGCATATTTCTTTTTTAAAAAAAGACAGCTTTCCTCTGTGTAGAACACAATGCAATACACAGAATCAGCACAATAACAGAATGTACCAAAATCAGAAATACAGTAGATCATGATTCTGGGGAACAAATAAAATCATCTGAACTCACTGAACATCCATAGCAAGGCCAAGATCTGAAAGGTATTACTACAAACTGTGACTTGAATACACTTTTTGTCCAGTTAAAAACATTTTTGCTAAAATAACATTGTTCATGGCATCTTAGCAATTTTAATCTAAACAAATGATGGATAGCAGAAAGGCACGAGTATAACCCCTACAAAAACAGTTGAAAAACCGCAAGAAATATTCTGCCACTTGTTATAATCAATGCCTTTCAACAGATCTTCACTGCAGAGCACCTTTCTGGACTTCAGATATAGTCTGTCAGACCTCCACTCCACTCTACATTTTTTTAAAAGTATTTATGCTTCATATTAAAAAAAAAAAAAAAAAAAAAAAAGGCATTTTCCTATTTGCAAACCATAGGAAGGAAGGCACTTCTCCACCTAAAAACAGATGTATGCACATTCAAATAGATTCACACATCTTTTGCTCTAAATGGATGTTCTTTCAGGTAAAACCCCCAAATTATTTCCTGGCATCATATGTCCCTTTTCTGAAGCCCCAGGTCCCCAGATATAATGAACAGTGCTGCCACAGTGACCAGCTCAGATCCTGTCAGAATGGACAGAGTGTGCCAATTCCAGTGTCAGTGCACCCATTACCTGAAACTCCATAAACCAGCAGCAGCCCAAAAGGGTGCTGTTTATTATTTGAGCCAATATAGCACAGGATGAAAGAACCTTCAAATACAATAAATTTTACTAAATTAAATTGAGTGATAGAGGTATTATCTTGTATCTTCATGACTGTGCTCATCCGCAGTTAACAATAGTTTTTGTTTAACTAAAGTAGTGTATTTTAAAGGGCAGAATACAGTTCAAAGAACAGCAATCCCAGTAAAACAACAGAGTTCTCCATTTCAGGCATAGTCTTTTCCAAGTTTCTTAACCAGTATGTGGTCACTGCTTCAACCTCTCTACAATTTACAGAGTAAATCAAATTAAAGGGAACAAATTGGTCCCAGCTCCATGAGGTTTAATTTATACAGAACCTTGTTTAAAACTTGCTTACAAATTAAGTATTATTATCTGGAGGGGAGAAGCTCTGGAACAAAGCAGTTAACAGATCCTTCATCGTAATGTTCTGTTTTTTCATCCAGATGAGCAGAGCTTGCAGAAAAACAAATCTTATTGTTTAATTTCAGAAACAATGAGATTGCCTTATGTTTACCAGATACATGTAGGGAAATTGCAGGGAGGTGACGAGGGGCAAGACAACATGAGATTTTAAGTGAAACAACCTATTCTTTAAAAATTCAGAATTAAAACTTGTATCAACTCTTCCTAGGGAATAAAAAAATTGGACAATTAGATTGCATCATATTATTTTAAATGACTTCTTAGTGAAGAAGTTTTGAATAAAAGTTTTCTAAGCATTAACTTAAATGTTTCACCCAGAAAGATTTACCACAACCAACTTCAGCTGAGGGGAAAGGAAGAGTCAAACCTCAGATAAATAATTTTGGCTCTGGCGAATGTTCTGTTGACAGAAGAACTTTGCTCTGCCTCCAGCAAGGAGATAGAACTGGGGTTTAAACTGAAGTAATTTGGATTTCCACTGATCCTCCCATTCCTTGATATGTGACAATTAACCTCTCGGGCTATTGCACACCACTGCAATATTTTTTTCTCTCTACTGACCTCTGCAATACCAGCTTTGAAATCGGCACACGTGAGTAGCGCAGTGAAACCCTGTCACTTCTTGGCATTGTGGGACAGACAGGTCAGAGAATGTTAAATAACTTCTCTGGGTTTAGTCTCACAAATACTTTTGCCAAAGGCACACTGCGATCAAGTAGGTTAATCTGCGCCATTTTATTGCAGAAAACGTTTGCATTATTCAAAATCATGCATTTTTTTATTTATTAGGAATTCTGGCTGTTGTCTTCATACTCCTGGACTATTTGAAAAAGAGATAATAGAACCTGAGCAACACCTTTCAGAAACATAGGCAATATATAGACTTGAAGAGGTGACCAGAGAGCAACTCCTGGGAGGGAAGAAGAAGGACATGTCTGAAAGCAAGAAAATTAAAAAATCTAGAACTTATGATCAGGTTTGCATGAGGCCAAACCCCTAAATTTGATGGGAAAAGGACTCGACAAGAGACCAACAGTAATTCTGATGAAGGTGGCACCAATGCCTCCTTCCATCTCTCTGGTGGCTCCTTCCCCTCTCACCTAAGGCATAGGATTTCTACCTTTTTCTGCAGATGAAGAGGTTCTTCTGGACTATGCCCCCCATTCCTCCAGGCAGTCAGCTGTCCCTAGCACTGAACAACAGCCTCTATTCGTGTCTCTGTGCTTCTTGGGGCAGGCTGGGATGTTCCCTTTTACCTTCCCACTGCCAAAAGAGAACACATGGTCCAGACAGACTGCTCCTGCAAAGCAAGCACAGGGACAGCTGCAGAGGATGCACACAAACACTTCCCGACACGCAGCTCTCCCGCCTGCTCTCCCAAGAGGAATGGCTGGGCAGGAGCCATGAGCAGCCTCCTTGGCCGAGCAGCCAGCCAGGCTCTGGCACAAACCAAGCTCCCTTCAGTTCTCCAGCTCAGGTAGCTATCTGGCACCCAGATCCCTTGCAGTGAAGTTACTAAGGGGAGGATGATATAAACCATTCCTTTGACATACAGAACCTGCCTGAAGTGGGGTTTTAATGAACAAAGTAGAGTAGATAAGTCCTCTACTACTGGATAAACATTAATGTTGTAAGAATGAGTTGTAAATAAAGCACGTTTCTCTTCCTGATACATCAGAAAATGTTTTAACAGTAAAAAAAGAGGGATTACCGGGTAAGGTAGTTTCCTCTGCCTATTCAAAGAGGTGTGTGTGGTAGTATCCTTCTGTTCTGAGATAATCTGTAGCCATACAGCCTGACAATCCTCACCCACACTCTCCCTTGTCACCTAGGTCATGAACTTGCTTTTGTTTCCCAAACATGGCAGATTTGGTACAGTTTGCCGGGCACAAAGCCCACTGATACAGCAGATGATATTCTAGTAACAACTGAGTTAAATCTTACAAACACTGCTGGCCTGAGCCCGGCTTAAATCGGGATGGTCTGCAACCAGGAGCATGAAAAGGTACTCAAAACTGCTCTGCATTATCAGCTCCCCCAGTCTCTTAAGAAACTGATTTTCAGGATTTACATTTAGTAAATTCATATGAAGTCTGTTGCTTTGCTATGCCTTGCTATGTGTGGCAGTTTTCTACTGCATTCTTACAGACAAGGGGTACCTTGCTGACAGCTGAGGCATTGCTTGAGCAGAGAATCTGGGAAGTTCATAAGAACAGTGAGCTCCGTGTTTCCCCTGAGCTTATTCTATCCAGACTATTCTACAGGCACACCTACAAAATACTGTACCATAGTTGGGCCAGGATGGTCCAGTGAAGGCTCTGGCCTTCAAAACTTTTAAAAATCAAGTGATAAAAATTGTTTCAAAAAACTGACCAGACTACATTTGCAATTACAGTCCAGAAAAGGGGGAAGAAAAAAAAGGGAAAAAACCCACCAGAAATCATTCTCTCATGCATTTCTCTCAGTTCCATGCTTTCAAAGCCTTGAAGTAACAAAACCTTTGCCCGCTAAACCATCATCTCTGTCTACTTCACTTCTGTCCAATAATTGCCAGTCTTAAATATCCAACTATGAATTCACTTCAGCTGGTTTCCTTGTACTTTAAAAGCTCTCAAATAGAGAGAAATCAAAATTATACATATTTCTGTCTGTTTCTTGTCTCCCAAATAACATCACTTGTTTTTCCTAAATACAGATTTATTTTTTCAAGCAAACCAATTAGAGAAATTTTCCATGCCAGTAAAAATGACAGTTTACCTAAAAATATGGAAGAATGAAGGGTGAAATAAACTCAGAAAATTCAAAACAATTATTTTAAAAGTTCTTTATTTCCTGAGGTAGAAGTTACATTTGAAGGTTGTTTTCTTTCATACTGAACTGAATTATCTGTAGTTAATAATTTCTCAGATAGAGATTATAATATTAAATGGTCTTGTTTGCATCACAAAGCCTTACTCTTAAACTGTGAAGTACACAAGAGATTGCCTTCTAAAAGAATACTTGAGCCTATGGTAATTTTTTCCACTAAAATCATCTAGATAAGCAGTTCTTCAACAAGCATAAATATTTAGAAGGTCAAAGCTCAAACTAAAAAAAAAAAAAATTATATACAAAGCATCCTTTAGAAAATCACTGCAGATGTAAGAAAAATAAAATTACTTCATTTGTTGTTTTACCAAGCATGTTGATGTTTTTGTATCACGTACAAGAAATAAACCATGACAACCTCCACCTATGTGAGGTTGTTTCACATTTGCTTTTGATGACAGAAATGCAACATTCCTGTTCATAACATGTGGTATTCGTGTGATATGGTGGGAGTTTTGAGCAAATAATGACAGTGTGGAGAACACCCAAAGCACAATGGAGCTGACAGCAATGCAGAGATGCATTTGGAATGTGGAAGCTGTACTGCTTCTGAGACTGGGTTTTGTTAGTGCTCCCTGAACTGCCTTGTACAAGCACTGACATCCCCAAAGGCATGGACAAAAAAACAGCATCAGAAGTACAGCTTTCACATTCACCAGCTGATCTTATAAGGATAAAGCTAATTCCCAGCAAATATCTTGTCAAAGATTGACTATACATAGTTCTTACTTCAGTGTAGCTAGAGGAGACCATTGCTTGTATTTCCTATGAGATTTCCCTCATGAAGTTGAGAGCTCCTTCTTCATCTCCATTGGGATTCTATATAGAGTAGATGTTTTTTAAAAAACCCAAAAGATTCACTCATCTTGGGAGTGAAAACTCATACAAAGACTGTATTTGAGGAATGTAAACCATTACTCTTCACAAAGGAAATAAATGGTTCCTGACCACTACACAAAGGTTGTGCAGGTCAGATTTGTTAACTAGTGAGATCCCAGCTCTGTACAGGAATTACCTTTCCCATAGAGATTTCTCTCACTGTTTTTATATAAAAGTGCCTTAATTCTTTGCTATTTTTCCTCAAGCTTTGATAAGCTGAGCCTGTATCAATCCAGACAGTACATTGCGACCTGACTTTTATCTGTTGTTCTCTACAAGAAAGGAGGATCAGCTGATATTTGCTCACCAGTGAAGGACAAAACAGCTCCCACATGTTACATGTCAACATGCACAGGCAGACCCATCTGGCAGCAGCTGTCATTAAGCAGGTTACTTCTACAGATAACTGCAAAGTACCTCCAGAACCTGGTGGCCATGTTCACAACACCTCTCTGGTTCACAGGACAGGGCTCAGGCTGGAAGTGTAGGGAGAATGGAGCTCTCTCCTCACCTGAAAAGAAGACAAACTGAGCAGAATTCAGCCACATAACCAGCATTTCCTGAGCAAGGGGACTAAGTCCAGTCATGTACACCAGAAACAAAAACCACTTGGAAGACTCTCAAAGTCAGGCATGCTGTTATCCTGGAGGGAAGTAGGGGGATGGAGCTTCACAGACACACTGTAAAGACAATGACCACTATTTAAGAATTTAGGTTTCTTGCTGCAATTTTTTCTTTACTCTGTACTTACTCCTTTGCAAACAAGGAGAACTTCACCATGTAAACATATGGTTTGCATCTCTTACCCAGACAGACTCTAAGTCTTGGTTTGTCACTTACAAGAGGTTTTTTCAGCTGATGCATCTTAATTCACTTAAAATTTAGAAAAGCTGCTCTGCTACACAAGCTTAAGAACATTCTGAAGTTCCATTGAATTAGCACTTGAAAGCACTATTGGCTTTAACCTAGTTTTGAATCATTCCAAAGAGCCTCAATTTAACCAAGTGCCAAAGCAATTTCATGAAATGGGTCTTATGACTCTAACAGTGTCTTACAGAGTGCCTAAAATAGCACATTTAGCTGCCAGATCTCCAGACCAACCCTGAACTTGATTGTATATCCCAGGGTTTCAGTGGAAGAACCCAGAACAGGATCTGGAGAGCTACCACCGCAGGCATGCTAATATAACCCAAATCTCAGTATCTTACATGACTGCTGCAAAGCACTCACTGATCCTTGCCTATAATCAAGAAGAAAAACCAGCATTTCATCATCATTTTGTAAAAAGTATAAAAGGCTAATGGTCAGATTAAGCAGAGTGCAATTATATCCCTGTATGAGATTTTTTTATTATAGGTGGCATGAGTGGCAGTATTTCATAAGACGTGCGAAATATGACTCAAAACCCTGAACACCAACTTAATTTAAAAGTGTCTAGATGAAAAATTCAACTGACAAGTGCCATTCATCTCAACCAAATATCTTCCACACTGTTAAACAAATGACAAGATAGTAAAGCAAAATGGAATTTAGAGTGTTTTTCCTTCCCATTCCAGTGAAGCACAACATCTGAATCCCACTTCTGCTCTCGCAATGGCTTCTGCTAATACCCCATTGATCAGGCACTCCAAATAAGTTTAATTAGTAGAAAATAATACATTCATTCAGATTTTTTCTTCTTGGTTGCTGTTCAGTTGGTCTTCAATATTCAATATACAATATGAAACTGCTAAGATATTAAAGATATTTCTTAACATCTATGCCACAGAGAGGGGCACATTTGAAAAAGAGAGCTTTTCAGAAGTGACTTATTTTCACGGAAAAAAAAAATGCTTGCAAGAAAATTGAACTGGGAAGGGAAAATATTTCAGAAGGATTTCAGATGAAGCATGTGTTTTACCTTTCACCACATCAGGCCAAGTCCTCAGTGGATACAAATTACTGGAGCTCTATTTCAATCAACAAAGCCTGTTCAGAAATTGGCCTTTTTCTCTCTCCAAATGCTGCCTACAGCCTGCATCCATGTGTTTTCCTTTTCCAGATCCCCTTCTTTAAATTCTGCCTGAAGAGAAAGTTCAGGGAATTCATGTGAATATAACTCAAACTCGGGGTATTTTAGTGGATTTGAGCACACAGAATCTCAACCTTTAAAGCTGCATGGCTGGGGGGAAATAAGAGAAAATGGGGGGGGGGGGGG